>JAOBYF010186657.1:0-18215 GCA_025403605.1 Parazoanthus darwini | reverse complement strand
GGGGAGAAAGGCATATATTCTCTAAAAACTTTTTTCAGTGTTTTGCTAAAAACGTTTTGCAAAACTGCTGACAAAAGAGAGTCCCCTATCGGCCCCTCCCCTGAATCAGCCTCTGTACGAAAGACATGACTTGTATGGCATTAGTGCATGAGTCAGGGTATTAGACTGCGGTTTGATCCAACGAGAAAACATACTCTCGCCACCTTCATTTCTTCAAGTCTTTTATAAAAAGCAAACAACTGCAACTGACTGTGAAATTTTCTTTAGGAGGCGATACCTTGTCCCCCGTATTGGAAATGATCAACTGTGGAATATAAACAACTCACAAGAGAACAAATCTGTGTGTGTGTAATCACATAACCTGTAATCCATCATCTTGGTCTTTGCTCGAGTTTGGAGAAGTCAACTGCATTGAAGCATTATTTTGTTGTTCTGGTCCCCGTTTTTTTACCAGTGAAATGTACGATACGTTTGCTTCTCAGCCAGTCACAAACACGAGCAGGCTACCGTAACATTACATTGTCTTTAAAACACCTACCGTCTAATTGCCCAGCCAAGTAACACAACAGCAACTGTCTGCTGTGCTGCAGCGCACGCGCAGTGTGATGTTTCAGCTCCAGGGCACTGTGCAGCATGTGCATGCTCTTGTTGATATCCAGAGGAACTGAGACGAGCTTCAGCGCGTCCTTACTGCCGCTGTACACATTATGCCCTTCAGGATCAATATGCACTGCAGGCTCAATGGGTGGATACTCGGCTGGTGTAATAAAGATCTCCTCCGCTACTCCAGTCTCGCTAGACACGTTGATGACTGGTTGGCTTTTAGATGGACCACCATTCCCTTCGACGCGCTCCCTCAACTTATGTTGAGCCACGATCAACATAGGAAGAACCTGTTCTGCATATCGGCCCCTTTAAAACAAAATACTCTTAATGGAACTCAAGAAATGAAAATATGACTAGATCTATCTACCAATGGTTGCGTTGCTACAAAAGCTTTTTTATATGAACGAACAACAAAAAATCATTAGCGGGTACGAATTTGTCGTGTCTCGAGATATTGCATTTTCCTAACCACTGCGTTACGAGACGAAACAATTAACATGCTTCGTGTAAAAACAAATGTGTTCGGAAGACTGGTTATGTAAACACTTGCTAAAGCAGTGCAATGTGGGATCGCTCGGGTAGAGGGACCTAGTTCTTTTGTAGGAAGAACAAAACGTGACAACCTCGAAAACTAGAAATATCATTCAGATTGAAAGTTGTCTAAATAGCAATGCATAGCTTGTCTGACAACCTGAATTTCAATCAAGCTTTAACAGAGTATGAACAAAGCCTGAAAATGACTACGGCTTCTTCTTGCCTTTCCAATTTTTAGATGGTATTTTTTCACAAATGACAAAAGAGAGGAGAGTCACTTACCTGCTGAAAGCATTAAAACGGAGAATGATATCCACAACTCTTTCCCACTTTTCTTCATAGAAGAGCAGCTCTACTGCATACAGTATGATGTTCTTCAACCAGCGTGCATTGAAAATGCTAAGGTTATCCAGGGGGGACTCAAATACTAGACTTGCCCCTCCTTTCTCGCTTTCAATTCCTCCCATTAGACCCTTCTGGTCTTTTACCTCAAGATCTCCTGTCTTGACTTTGTTGCGCTTTAAAAAACAAAACAAGGAAATTGGATGATTGTTCATTACATAGACCATACTCATAAATGGCGGCCATTTTGACATTCTTTTGTCTCTATTTAAATAAGCCTCACTAGCCTCGTTCAGGTTAATATATTCGTTTGATTTTTTTTTCTAAAGAACGAGGCTAGTGAGGCTAATTTAAATACTAAAATAGCCGCCATTTATGAATGGGGTCTATAAATTATTGCTTGATTAACCTGTGAACCTTCCTTTCACTTGTGAACGTTAAACACGAGGTTCCGAAATAAAAAGAGCGGCCCCGGGGGATATCGCGTGAACTTAGTCTTAAAAAGAAAAATTTAATCAGAATGTGGCCCAAAGTTACCAAACACAGCAGTCATCACCCAACTACTACTATGATGCTACTTATCTCGAAAAACTAACATTTCGGAAGGAGAGGGCATACACAAGTCAAGTCGGTAGTGGCTGCTAAACTTGAACTTCAGATTTGGAACTTCGAGGAGTGCAAGAGGTGGGGCTCAGAATTTGATACCAGAACCTCTTGTTTAAGGCAAAGTGTGAGCTTCCCCTCGGTCTTTCGTAACCACGAGTAGTTGTCAGGCCAGGATTTGAGTCCCTTTACCATACATATTCAGGGTCACAAATAGAACAGATTGCAGATGAAGAGCCCAAGATATTGATTATGACTAGAAGTTAGCAATGCTAATGAATAGCTGCCACTTCACTAACTATAAAGATCAAAATGTAACAAGTAAGAAGTTTTCATCAGTACTGTTAAAATGACTATAACAGGCTCACTAAATAACGAACTAGCCATTGTTCAGTTAATAAAGCTGAAAACAAACAGTTGTTTTTCTTCTTATAGTCAAAACACCTTTCTTCAGAACGTGAAACAAATATGTAGTGCCTTTTTTGTAACGAGGATCCCACTCACAAACATCAAAAACTAAAACAGAGACTTGGAGGCTGGCGGACAAACAGGTGGGTAGATGTAGATGGCATACTACACGGCGGTCTGAAGATGCTATGTGAAGCATAGCAACGAACGAGCCTGATATAAACAAAATACGCGAATTTTTGGAAAATCGAAAACCTTTGAGGCATTTTCGAAAATTTTTGGAAACAAGAAAATCGACACAGAAAGCCCTTTACGATGTTTCAAAACTTTAGAAAAATTTACGGAAATCGTCAGAAATGTCCAAAAAGTTTTCATAAGGCTTTAGATGAACTTTCGAAAATCTTCGGAAAATCTTCGAAAATCGACATCTAAACCAGTGAGTGGAAAATACGTCACTGCATGTTTCAGTGAAACACAAGTGCACACATAATATCAATATATAAATAGACTTACAAAAAGACAACCTGAAGACATCATTTAATAAAGCTGTAGGTCCAGCATTTACCTTCCTGTTGTGTTCAGAGTCCAATTTCACTTCATTCTGGACGTGAACCAAAATGTCGAGTAGGAAATCTGCCGCAGTGTAGAACGGAAGCCAAATGAGTTTTCTAAGGCACTCGACATTAGTGGCACCATCTGAGAGGTCATCAGTCATGCGCAGTGACCCAGCCAGTACGCGAATCAGGACCGTCTGGGCAGCGTTCCACAGGCTGCGACACGCATTCTGCAGCAAGGTCCAGTGTTTGCCACGATGAGCTAAAACCTAACAAAAACAATAGCAAACGTTTGTTTACCTCAGCTGTTTGAGCGAAGCGAAATGAAAGAGATGAAAAATAGTTTCTTGAATTCCCAACACGATACATGTCAGGATGTGTTAGCAAGTTTTGTTAAGAGTGGTAGAATGGTGGTGGTGGGGGTAAAAGAATATAAAGATGGCAGCTGAAGAGTTATCAAGTCGTTGCAGTTCTTTTTAAGCAACCATTTACTCTCAGAAAATTTATTTGTTTAAACTCAAGATAGGTTGACCTTAAAGGAGAATCAGGAGCTGGGGTATCCAGACGAGCTGATGTTTCCAGACGAGCTGGTGTATCCAGACGAGCTGGGGTATCCAGTCCCTGGAGAGTGCCTTACTGGTTTGTTTAAACGTCACATGGAATAAGAAAACTCATTGCATGTAGAAGTAGAGCTCGTTTTATGAGTTGTCATCAAATTGCTGTGCTCTGCTTCCGCTCGACCGCACCGCAGTTATGTGCCTGTCTGTCAGTGGGAATTCAAAAACGTAAGTTTTTCAATAGCTCGTTGTTGATAGTCGACAAACCAAGTCTCAGTGTGGTTACTTGTAAGACAATGCAAAAGTTGTAGAACAACTTTTAAATGAAGTCTGTCAACAGCCTGGACTCTTGATTGGTTGATTCCTAAGCACAAACTATGCAAAAAAAACTTACTCCAATATGACTGGAACACATCGCACTGTAAGATCATATTAAGGGTAGTTCAATTTTTGAGTATTTTTCCAAATTTTTTTTGAAACATTTTTGAGTTTGGTGCAGTTCAGGTATTTCTAGCATTACGAAAAACTCACCATCGCTCGGTGAAGAAGAGTGAAAACACTTCTCAGATAGAACAAAGGTGACTTTGAGGATGTAGTCGTCTCTCTTTCACTCACAGTTGTTAGTCGGCTGCCAGTCCTAAAGTCACAAGAATGTAAGACATAATTATACAGGAAAACTAATATGTTCGGTAGTGAAGCTAAGTCAACATAACGTTACACCCTCTAAACGTGAGAATTCGTCGGTGTAAGAATGTCTTACACCTTCTCCTTTGACAAAAAGCCCCTTAAACTCCAACCCAGGAAAAACTGCTACACCCTCCTTGTGATAATATACCCTGTAAACGTCCCTGTAATGCCTTTCACCCTCTCTGGTATAAACGAATCTTGACCCTCATCCTGTGCCAATAGACTTTCACCCCTCTGTGACAACATAACTTGCCCCTTTGAGACCAAAAGTCCATCCTCTCCTTTGACATGCCATATACTCTCTCCAGGAATAAAAACAAATTTGACCGTACCATTTGACAACTGTGCAGCTGGTTGTTGTGCGGTCTAACACACCGGCAAGTGAGGGGCTGATTATTACTACGCTGAACCAACTACTAAATGTAAAACCAGACCTCCTCTCGTTATAGCTTACTTTGCAGTGGTTTAATTACATTCACCATCGGCCACACATACGGCAAGCACACCTAACATCCTCCCCTGTCACATGCTTACACTACCCTGTGTCAACACATTTGCACTACCGGTTCACAACACGGTGACGCTGGTTGTTGGGGCAGTCTAATGTATCAGCTAGGGAGAGATTTCTGCGCTGAACCAAATGTTATGAGAAAACTCTCCCTATGACAGCATATCTTACACCCTCCCTTGTCAGAAATCGTACACCATCCCGTGATAATATGTTTGCACTACCGTTTGACAATTTGGTAAAACCTAATGTAGGAGCAACCTAACATATCGGCAAGGGGGAACAGATCATTTCTATGCAGAGTGAGCCAACTAAAAGCTACACCAGACCTCTCCCGTGACTGCATACCTTGCACCCTCCCCCTGCGACAACTGTGATGCACGTGGATGCAAGCGTCCCGATGTAACAGCAGGGGAGGAGTAAACCGTCTCCGTGCCCGACCCACTGAACACTGTTTTGGCAGCATCCGAGGACATGTGTTTGGCAGAGGTTGGATTGCCTGACCATGAGACAATCAGCGTCCCGGATGTAGCAAATCCAAACCAGCTTGGATCCATGAAGGAGGGCCTAGTTGTGATTATATAATTTGCAGTTAGTCAACACAGTTTCGTAGATGATCTTCTGCCAAATGACTGTTCGGAGTGCACTAAAAGTATACTTCACTGAAAAAATGGCTCTTCTTCCTAATCTTAGAGTAAGTTAATAAATAAAAACAGAAACTGCAGTGGTTATATAGCGCTTTTATACGTAACGTCTCAAAGCGCTACAATCATATATCCGGCGCCAATGGCTGCCATCACAGTACTATGCAGGCCACAACACCGGGATCCCATCCTACTCTTTGCGGGAAGTGAATGGGTTCTTTTAAGTCCCCCACTAGGACATCGAGAGACTAGATCAACGGCTTAACGTCCCCGTCCACGGACGGTGTGGCGAAAGAAGGTCGCCCAAAATTCAACCCTCGACCAGGCCGGGGATTGCACGCGGGACCTCCTGGTTGACAGTCGGAGATCTTACCAACTTGCGCTAACCTCGCACACATAACAGGAGCTTTAAGGAGGAGGAAGGCACAAAACAAAAGGCTCAACTAACGGAGGCAGTTCACTGCACGTAAACATGCACCAAACTTGCACCAAAAGTGCATTAATATGAATTATCAGTCAGTAAATTACCTAAAGATTGGGTTATCTTGTTCCCTCGTAGCAGATAATCGCGTTAGGCTATCAACGCGGTCAAGGAACACCTCCAGATTTGAACCAGCCATCAAGATATTCATCTACAGGACAAGTTAGGTTTAGTAGACGATTATAATCGGACAACAGTGTAGCAAAGATTTCAGAGGAACATTGCCAATGACGCTAAAACATGGTGAAATGCCACACGGTATAAGAGAATAAGTTTAATAGAAACAAGTGATTGGTGGAAAATAGTATTTTGTAGAAGACTATAAAATTGTAAAGTTCTTGTCAAGGGTTCCAGTTCGCCTTCTTGTTTTTATTCTATGGTTTACTTGAACTTGTTCACGATTACCTCAGGAAACTTCTCAACGTATTTTATGTGTTTTCAGAAAAAATATATTTGAAATTTCTGCCCTCACTGACTTTAAAACTTTAAAACATGTCTCTGCACGTTCATGTTTCAAGTAAATACGTAAAACTACCGAAAACTACCGAGTCGCTGTTTCACAGGTTTCTTGTGATAAACGGAAACTTAGAAAGTTTGCCTACTTGTGTCAAACTTTGGACAAACTCGTCCGTTTGCTAACTCGACTGAAGACAAAAAAGAGCCCAAGAAACCAAGTAGTTACCTGCGCTCGCCAAGGGAGTTCCTCTTGACTAACTCCTCTCAGCTTTCTTCGTCTCTGGGATGCACGCCAGAATTCAGGCAAGAATTGCTGGATCGTATCGCCGGCCTAAACGGATGAATATAACAAAAGTTGATAACTGAAATTTAGAAGCTATATGTAATAATAATAATAATAATAATAATAATAATAATAATAATAATAATAATAATAATAATAATAGTCTTTATTGAATATCCTTTCAACATGCGTAAAAGTTTACATAAGTTCATTAAAAGAGAAAGCGTGCCATAAAAACTAACTTAAGTCAAACATAAACTTGAATTAAAACCATTTTAAAAATTACAAAAGAATATTGAATTTCAATTCAAAATTTACAAGGCACCCATTACTGGAGCATTTCTCGAACATTTGTGCATTTATTTATAAGAAACACATTGAAGTAATGCAAAAGACAACAAATTTGTTTAACGAAAGGAATATATATATTGTATAAACAGGTCTAAAAATGTTGGTCACATTTCGAGTAGATATCTCTACGCTTCCTCACTTAAAATAAACTGAGAAACGATCCCCACAACGTCGTTTATTTTAACTTAGAAAGAACAAAAATGTTTACTTGAAACGTACTAAGAACAGTCTATGTAAAGTCCAAGACCAACATTGTAAAGCTCTTTGTGTTCACTATGCCTTCCTTTGAATTTTAACGTATCATTAATACATGTCTGCATATTAGTGAATCATGATTGATTCCATTGGTCTTCAGAAACAAGGTCGTGTAAGATGGAAAACTTTAGTTAATATGAATTCATCTGTTCAGGATTTAGACCGTTTAAGGTACCTTTATTAGGTCAATCTCTTCCGCTGTTTTGCCCTTCATTCTTCTCGTTGTCTGTGATGGATAATAAACACAACTTTGTGTTAAAAAACCATAGAGGTTACTACATACATTGGCACTACTTCTTTAGATCAAATCTTATTTAAAATAGAATATAGTGCCAAATCTCCAATTTTGTAAACCTGTTCATAGAAGGAAATGAAAATAAAGTTGAACATTGTTGTTGTTGTTGTTGTTGAATTCGGAAACTACCCTTCGATAGTTTCGCTCGCCCTATTTCGGTTGATAATAGCCGAGTGCGAGGTCCGTACGGCAAATTGTGAACCGAGATTTTTTTCCTTCAAGCGCGAAGCGCGCTGGCAACGAAAACAAGTATAAAAAAACCAAGGATCCATAACTTGCCGTACGGACCGAGCAAACGAGGCTACCGAGATGTTTATTATATGGCTTTGTTGATTGTTTGAGGCAAGTGAGGCTGTAAATGACCACCGCTCCACCATTAGAGGTCCGTACGGCTACATACGGACCTGAAACTAACCAATCACAGCACGCGAATTCAGTCCGCCATATAATAATGGCTCATATTACCTTTCTAGACACTGTGGTTGGCACTATGGACCTGTAGGTGGTAGGCCGGTAGGTCTCCTGTTTGATCCTCGCTTGTATTTCGTCATCTTGTCCATCTTTGCCCTCTTTTGCTGTCTCAGCCTGCCGCGTGTACTGTGTTCTTGTGGGTCTTGTTGGTGGCTAAGAGCACAAACCAAGATTAGGACGAATTGCAACATTCCTATGACAGGCATGCCCAGTGACAGCCATAAGGGATAGTGAATTACTATCAGAATTCCTACAGCTTACTCCCTATGAAATTACCAGTGCATTTTTTACAGTGCTCACATATATAATTATTTATATAATGTGTTTCTGAGTCATACCAGAAGGAGAAGTTTTAAAGATTCAGTTAAGGACCTTGTAGAGTTTTTTTTAACGATTTTAGAGTTACAACTTTAACTTCTATTTTGAAATCCTGCGGACCTTTCCGGAACTTCACAATCCCTGAGAAGTTATAACTTTATAGTTATTATTAATTTTTTTTTATTACTATAGTTATTACTATTATTATAATTACTAGTAATAGTAGTAATTTAGTAGTGGGAAAAGATCACAGCAAAACTAATGCATACGATTAAAAAAAACTCGGTTATACTTATTATCTTTATAAACACCTTGCCAAATTCAACCACAGCTGTTGCAAATTTCTTCAGTTTCTCATCCTCTGGTCCCGCTGCCGTAGCTGCTTGCCGCACAAGGGTTGGTTTATTCGCCAGCAGTAACTCGTTCCTCCTGTATTATGGGGCAAAATAAGAGCACGGACATCACAGTTAATTTGATGACTTACTTTTAAAATAGTTTGCAGTTATAACTAACTATCTTATTACACAGAGAAAAATCAGAGCACTGGCATAGTATCATATTTTCTGGTTTTACAGTTAGCAAGGGAAAGTTCTCATGTTCACTACTTTCATAATAGACCAATTTCGATATAATAAAATTCGGCCTAAAACAAAAGACATCAATACGAGGCTCTGGGGAATAAAATATAGAGTTTGTATGGATTATTCCCCAGAGCCTCATTTTGATGTCTTTTGTTTCGGGCTGAATTTTAATATATCGAAATTGGTCTATTTGCTCCATTATCCATAAACAATAACTTCAAGTCGAAGTCAAGCTCTCAGTTTTCATAATTTGCTGTATTTTGGCCCTGCTGGCCTCGACTCAATGTTTTTGTTCGTGGTCTATGAGGCATGTTGTGAAAGTGGTCTATTACATAGAACAAATGAGCGCACTGGCATAGCATTATATGTCAATACTTACTGGTTAGTAGTAACTCATTTTCCCTTAACAAGAGGCATTGACAAAGCATTTGACTCCCTGTTTTTTCTGTTAGCAGTCATTCAATCAAGTCAAAAACCGAAGATGTGAGACTGAAGGACACGGGTAGAGAGGGAAAAGTGGTGAGGGAGAAATAAGAAGGAAAAAGGAAATAATTTGGTTCTTACAAAGTATCTTTCTGGGGCACCTTCCCAAGTTTTCCCTTTCAGCCCCTACCCCAGTGCATTTCTATCCCCCACCTTCCCATTCATTAAGAACCCCTACAATTTTCCATTACCTAACGCTCTTAGTGTCAGAAGAAGAGTGTCCAAGACATTATAGCTGTTACATTAGCGAACGCATCCTCGTTAAATCTCAAATATAAACGATAGACAAAAACGAAAATGATCACGCACCTTGACAGCCAGTTCATAGTATCACTGTTCCACTCCAAAACAGTCTCTGTTAACCCCTCCTGTATTGCCTTGCCCAGAACTTGGACATAAAAACCCAAGAACCGTGTTCGGCGTTTGAACTTCAACACTGCAACAAAAGTGGACCAGAAAAAGAGTTACGCAGCGACAGAGCACAACTTGGACTATTTTATAGAATGGACTAAATCAATCTATCTGTCAATCTATTCATTGATCCATTCCCCCAAAACGAAGTCAAATGGTAGTTCTATTTGGACCCTCTTTGTACTGCTGTATCAGTTCCCCACCGTCGTAATATACAGATGAACTTGAAACTCTCATAACAATCAAAAACTACCTACCGGTAATTAACAGTACTACAAAAAGTTCACATCTGAATAATATTATTCTATTTTCGTTTCTTACCTTTTCCAGTTCCGTATACACAGAAGCATGCGTTCGACACACTTATCAAAATCTTCTTGCAACAAAAACTGTTGTTATTACATTGTGTAAATTAGAAATTATTAGTTCAATGCTCCAACTAAATGTGGATTTACTTTAGATTAACAAATGAATCAAGGTTAAAATTGAAGCAATCAAAGGTCACGATTCGAACGTACAGTTTGAGCAAAATTCCGTAACCCATTTATGACTTTTTCTGAGAAAAACCATGACCTAAAAACCTGAAAATATTACAAAAATTGATGGATCCATATTCGTTTGTCATGAGTTGACGATATAATTTACCTCGTACACATACAAATCTGATTTTCCATGACTAGTTTCAGGATTTCCAGGTTTTCCAGGACTGAAGTTTAGAAGTTTGAAACTCCAAGATATTTTTCAAATTTCCATGACGCAAACTAATCGAGAGCCCAAAGGAAACAAACGCTACCCACAGACAACCCCGACAAGATTTAAACCCCGGACAATTGAGCCACATTTTGACGCCCTAAGAGGAGGGATAACTTGTGTAAAAGCTGCGCATGCCAACTAATAATCTTCCTACACAGTATACGTGTACTGTGAAGAGGTATTCCAGCAAGGCCAAGCTGATCAATGGTTAGACAACTTTAACAAGTCGTTAAATCCCGATCCAGCGGGAAATGTCTTGGACAGGAATTTATCCACTGAATATAGCTATCCACTTTTTGAATAGCTGGACCATGGACAGTACATCTGAGCTTGTGGCACTGATTGATAGCAAAGGCAATAAAGAATGAAAATCGAGTAAAGAAGAAAACGAGAACAAAGGAAAAAGAAATGAAACAGGGCCTACCTACAGATTAGAAGTGTTTGTTTGCTGAATGAAAAATCACTCTCTTTACAGAGATCCGTGAACAATTCGCCTAAATTATTACCGTTATATTTTACAAAGGCTAAAGCAAGGATGAAAATACAAGGAGTTTCACTTCATCAGTTTTTCGTCAATCATACATTACACTAAACCTAAATAGTAAAGTAACGCACATCAAATTAATAAAACACGTTATGCTTCATTTTCTTACAAGCGAAGCACAACACTTTCAGATTTCCTCTAAGGGAGAATGCAACAGCTGAGGTACAAATAGATTCTGTAAATGTGATCACGCTGTTACCAGAAACTCAAGATGCACTTTTCAGCACTATTCAACAACCATTTCATAAACAAAACACTCTTCTCACAGTTTGTGGTATCTGAACCGAAGCATTCAGAGCACTGTCATTTACATTCAATGTAGTTTAATGATCCAGAAGTGTCGTGAACAAAGCAAACCTTTCAGATCAAGAATCAGAGACTATGTCGTTACGTCACGACAGCCCTACGAGACGTTTACAGTGTCGGTAACACAAGAAAGGCACAGTGATCAAGCAAGTAGCCTTAAAGTGCTGCAGCATCTTAGTTTGCATAGGAATAGCTTCATGAGCAGAATGGGCGAGACGTAGGACCGAGGAATCAGTCTGTGACATAATGGTATGCTTAAAAGCAAGTTCAAAGACATTCAGTAACAAACGAAAATGACAGGAAATCTGTGAACAAACTAGCTCTGCATTCAGGTGGTTTGACAAGAAAGTGCTACAATTCTTCTAGCTAAAAGAGGGGTTAGCACGTTGAAAAAGGCATGACCATAAAAACCAATATCAAGAAGTATGTCCCGGTATCACTGCAACCTAACAAGACGTTCAAAATTTATCAGTAATAACGAGAGGATGTTTGTTAGTGAAACAAAATAACAGCGTCACTAGAATGGAAGGGCGAGACGTCTTGAATTCTTCAAAGAACAAAAGAGAGTAAGTCAATGGCACCACAGCAGCCCTCTAAGACTTTCTCATAGCTTAGTAGCAAAACCAGAGTTGCCCTTCAGGCAATGCGCTACTTGCTTCCGTCTACCACATCGTCAATGCCAAGAGACTCTTAAGAGATCCTCAGAGTAGGAAGATTGTTCATCACTGGAATCCAAGCTTTCTACTGTGAGAGAGAAGAGAAGAAAGTACAGAAAGAATACAACAAGAATAAAAATGGAAACAAAGCATTACTGATATACTTTGCAAACAACAAAGTGGAATGGAAACCATCATCAATAAGAGCCAACATTTGCTAACAATATCAAGAATCACGGTTGTCATTTAATCCAAGAGGATAAAAAAGAAAAGCACATACAGTCCATTCCATGCCAAGAAAGAAATTCATTTAATGTTACGAAACAGGTTTTCCAGTGCGTTTCAAAAACGTTAATATTTCTAAAGAACAAAGACATGTTTTTCTTGTACTTATCGTGAGCTCTATCGACAAGCTCTTCCGAAAATTAATTTCGATTTATAACTGCAGGGTCACGCCTCCCTCAAATCTAAGATATCAACTAATCAAAGCCGTGTCTTTGTTGCCAACTCACCCTCCTTGTAGGCTTGCTGCACAGGCAAGGTCGACACGCAAGAATTCAACACTGAAGGATCCTCGGATCCCGTGAGCTCTTCGTCCTCTGTGCGATGTAGAGCTGCAATGATATCATGAACATCCATAAACACATCAAGATTTGCCTATTGCTATAGTTACAATCTTAGTACACGAAGGATTGTTTCAACTTCGCGGCACCTTGAAATTTCACAACTTTTCACGGTCGCGAACTTTTGTATCATTTTATTTTTTTCAAATAGGGCAATATTATTTTACTCTTTTCAAATGTTGCTTGACGCAATATGCTTTCCACTTCCCAGATGTGCAACGTAAAATTTCCAAAGACCTTTCGCATATTTACAAATGAAATTCAGCATACTGCCGCAACGCGCGTTTCTTTGTCTTAAAAGATGGCGAGTAAGAAGTGCTATACTATACATGTGTTAGGACTTATTCAATTGAGAAGACACAAGGGATTAATCTAAACTCGTTCAAAAATAGAAACTTCATATCTTAACACGGACTAATCCGAGAGATTATTTAACATTAAAGCGTCCAGAAACAAACGCTTTCCCGTTTAACGAACGACCTGGAGTCATAGTTATATCCCCAGTACCTTTCTGGCTGAGTTTTAACATATAGGTTTCCAGCGCCTTAAGCTCGTCGTTCTGCCCATCAGCAGCAGTAAGATGCTCCTTTTCACCTTTAAACTTCGCTTCCTTCACTTTTGGCTTCTTCGTATGGCCCTTCTTTTTCTTAGGGGGAGGCGGTGCCCCACCAATGTTTGCGGCTGCCAATGCAGCAGCTTCCTGAACTGTTGCCATTGAACCAGAACTATCTGGAGCTGTGTCAAGATTCAACATCTTCTTGCCAAGTTCAATGATTGTGCTACCAACACTCTGCTCATTCCACATTTGTAGAACCTTTGACAAGAACACAGGAAGTTAAATGAGTTCAACTAGTTACTTTACGTATGTAAGTTCTTCTTGGAATGAGAATTTATCGTGGTGGTCCGCAATCGACCACAACAACCAAAAAACAATCGACGAACTTATCTGATGTTGACACAATCCTTGAGTACAAACCAAATCGGAAATCGTTCTTCCCAATACATAGTTGCAATGAATTTGTAGGTTGAACCTGAATATAACTAGCCGATTTTATTGTCAAGAATACAAATGCGTTCGCTGCAGACCAAAGTTAATAGAGCGAAATGGTTATGAAACTGGGCCACTTTCTTTGTTCGTTGGCCTTGACGGTGCACAAAACACAAAAGGTAATGAAATGCATATGAGCAACTACCCAATAAGAACATTTGTGCTCACACATTGAACAAAGAATGTGCACTGTCACGGTTCGTTAAACCTAAGACAAAGCATCTTTGTACACTCCTTTTGAAGTTTGTCGAACTTCATAACCAGTTAGTTTTATGAACTATGCTGCAGACCGATCAATCAATACCTTTGCAATATAATAGGTCATAGTTGCAACCATGTGGGAGATACTGTCGGACGTGGAACTTTGCTTGCGATGACGGGACAAGGAAGGTATCTCTTGGAGGACTGCGTGACATCGGAGAAGGACCTTCGGGAGAAAAAAGTTCGATACTACTGTCACGGTACAACACCGATTACGACTGCAATTAATGGACTGCTGTTTGATATATGGTATCGCTTGTAATAGATGTCATCGACCACTGACGATAGGGAAAGTTGTGTTGGCTCTATTATAACTGCTAGCAGACTCTAAAAGTTATCAAACCACCGTCGCTTGACATTGCTCTTTAGAATCCACAACTGCCTTACCGCAAAAACAAGTACATGGTTCTGACAGTAAAATGACGTTCTTACCTGTATGACTGGTTTGGCAGGAATCTTTTGATGTATCATAGGAGCCAGTAATCCATAGCATTGAACAATGGCTTGAAGGCACAACGAGCTGTCGTTCAGCCAACCAGCGACCTGAATAGCCAGCAACAACCGTTCACACTCTTTCAGCCTTGACACCTGCGAAGGGAAAAACATAATACCAGAAATTGACGCTTGTTCCAGTTTCCTGTGGCAATGGAAAGTAATTTTTACCAGATGTCAATTACAATGTGGAGCAAAAGAGTTGAGAATAGTTTCTATCTAAATAACAAGAAGCACTTAATTATCATAATGAGAAAACTCCACTCTCAAGACCTGAATAAGAAAACAACAAGACTTTTTTTTCCAGATGTCAATTTTACAATTTGAGCGTGAAAACTGTACGTTTGCACAATAACTTACAAGAAAAATGCAAACTTAATATAATGAGCTTTATCAATATATTAAGATCTTGTTTCTCTCCTTTCTTTATTTGCTATGCATTTTACTGATATATAATAACTGTATTTTTGCTAATTTTGAGTGTAGATATTTCTCTTGTTCCTGTAGTTCCTTCCCTGTTAGAAGATTCACTTGTCGCATATAGCTTAATACCATTGTCGCTGTTGCTTTCACTAAAGAAAGACCTTATTGGTAACCTGCCCATTTTAAAGAGGTCCTTTGCCGCAGAGTGAGTTGCATTTGTACTGCTATTACTATCAGTACATATCAAAACCTTTTCGGCGATTTTTATTTGATTAAGTCGGTCATCTTTTATAGTTGCTTGTAGGAAATTATATCTATTTTTATCGAAGAATTTCCTGCAAGCAACTATAGAAGATGACCGACCGACTTAATCAAATAAAATTGCCGACAAGGTTTTGATGCGTGCACTTTGCCGATGCTAGAAACATGACAAATGGCAACTGTGTAAAATTAAATCTAAGTGACTTTTGATCTCTGAACGTAAATTTTATTTTGTAATCAATGTAACAGATTTTCCTTACAACTAACAATTAAGTAAAATAATTTAAAGATTCAAACATAAAATGTCTTAGGCTTTCCAGTGGTATATAGGTTTATAGGGTTTTGACGTTTGTCAAGCGAGCTATTCGACATAAACTAGAAGTACCCCGCAAGGTGTTCAGTAACCTTAATATTTGTTTTAGTATTGGTGTTACCTGTCCATTGTAAAGAGGTCCGTTGTCGCAGAGTGAATCACAGAAGAGCATTCCCTCGCGCACTGCTATGTCCACAGAAATGAACACACTCTGTAGGAAGTGTCTCACCAGCACTGGAGAGGACTCGTGCAGTCTTTCCTCATCAAGTCTGCAAACATTAAGATAAATAAACTATTAGTTCTGATAGTTCGGTGGCGCAGTGGTCGAGTGGCTAGCTGTCTGACTCGTAACCTAAAGGTCGTAAGTTCGAGCCCCGGCCTGACCACTGTGTTGTGTCCTTGAGCAAGGCACTTTACTCGACTTGCTCCAGCTGACTTAGCTGTATAAATGAGTACCAGCTTCTGCTGGGGGCTAACCTGCGATGGATTAGTGTCCTGTCCAGGAGGAGTCACAGACTCTCATCCGCTTAACACTACGGAAACCGGAGAATATTGCCGGCCTTATGAGCCACTTGGCTCGGAAAAGGATTTAGCTTTTCTGATAGTTTTCCGAAAAGATCGACAGATTGGAATTGAAAATCTATCGACAGAAAAAAATTATCCATCACTCAAAAAGTATTTGACCTGATTCCTGTATACTACTCTACAAATAAAAGAAGTGGAACTTCATTCATTACAACATTTTAAAATAAAACCTTCTAAACTTACAGAGCGTAAAATAATGATAAGATTTATGTATATATTAATCGTATGTCAGCAGCGTAATGCTCTAGTGGTTAGCGTGTCTGACGCGTAACCTAAAGATCGTGAGTTGGAACCCGCAAGTTTGAACCCCGACCTGACCATTGTGCTGTGTCCTTGAGCAAAAAATTTTACTCAACTTGCTCCAATCGAATCGACAGTATTAACAAATACCAGCTTCTTGGGGCTAGGCTGCGATAGATTAGTGTCCCATTCAGGTGCAGTCACAGACTCTCAACTGTTTGTAATAAAGGGAAACAGGTAACAGTAATCTCAACGGATCGCTCACCTCTTCAGTGCCACAGACAGATCATTCCCTGCGGTTTGCACACTAGGTGTTATTCCTTCGGGCTGTTCTTCCTTCACAAAGTGGTTCCACAATACAGACGTGGCTGCCTTAGCAACGTTTAGTACTCCCGCAGTGTAAGCAATCTACAACATTCCAACAAAAAGATGTATCGTATTTTTTTAAGGAATTCCAGGTTTTTTCCTTACATCAATACTAAAGTTGTCAGTATCGCGTTCGGTGTTTATTTTACTTTTACTGTTAGTGTTATTGTTTTAAAAAGTTAATGTTGTTGTCAATGGTAATGTTACTGTACTGTTACTGATATCGTTACTGTTGTTTACCGCC
This sequence comes from Parazoanthus darwini, assembly GCA_025403605.1. Classification (NCBI taxonomy): domain Eukaryota; kingdom Metazoa; phylum Cnidaria; class Anthozoa; order Zoantharia; family Parazoanthidae; genus Parazoanthus; species Parazoanthus darwini. The sequence continues at coordinate 1,272 of JAOBYF010186657.1, read as the reverse complement.
ACCGCTGCTCTTACTGCTACAGTTACTGCACTGCTTCTTCTAGTACGTAAACAGACGCAACTGGCAGCCGCTATACGACCCACACTTGACCACGGAACACAGCCAACAGCGACAAGTCGAAAAAACGCCAACCAATTTCACAATTTTGCGAAAAAAGCAAGAAAAGTATACAAAAATTAACACTTTATACTTTTGCTCTAGAAATTGGATTTCAAGCCGCCATCTTGGAAATTTGGCCAGCTTTTTTCTCTCACTGCCCACAGCCAGTTGAAACAACTGACGCAAAATAGGGTTTACCCTACTCCTTTCAAGAAACGCGAGTCACTCTTTTCAAGAAATGCGAGTGATGTTTTAAGTTCTGCGATAGAACGTCGACAGACTAGACCAACAGCTTGAGGTCTCTGTCGACGGACGGTGTGACGAAAAAGGTTGCACAAAGTCCAGCTCTCGACCAGGCCGGGCAATTAACCCGGAACCATTTAATTGGCCATCAGAGATCATAACAGCTACACTAGCAACTATCCTGTTACTGTTACTGCTGATGTAACTGCTACAGCTACCGATATTATACTGAATTTAATATTACCATTGTCACTCTCATAGTTATTGTTACTGTTTCTGTTACTGCTATGCTACTGTCACTGCCATCTGAAACATTAAGCCAGTCAGTAATGGCAAAATAAAATAGAATGATCACGTTTTGCATCCTTACCTGTGCAAGATATCCCCAAGCCATCAGGCAAGGTAAAGAATGTGTGGCCAATATTGGCCAAGTTGTTGCCCCAATACTGCCACCAATGATCTGTCCATACACGTTATATGCTGCTATAGCAAAAACGTACTTCTGATTGGTTTTCAGTCCTTTTACATAGAACTTGCAATTCTCACTTGCAGGAGTCTGAAAATGAGATCCGTTTTGATTTGTTACCGTCTAGGCATGTAACACAACATCGCAAGTACACTGACTTAAGCAATATATTCATAAATCAGCACCGACACCGATTTCCCTTCTGTTTGTAGCTAGCTGTTGCAGCATATTCTTTCTTCTTTGTTTCTTTATCAATTTTTAACTCTGTAACAGGAGTCGCTCTAATTGGTTTTTAGCTGTTCCTGTTACCCTGCCATAGATTGCAGTATGATTGTTACAAAAATAAAAAAAACTCGCATTCGCTGTTTCTTGCACTTACCTCTTCTCCCGTTCCTTGAAGCTGGTAGTCGTTCAATCGGACCTTCACGTTATTACCACTGGCTGATCGTGCAAACAAGCGGTAA
>JAOBYF010186546.1:0-10539 GCA_025403605.1 Parazoanthus darwini | reverse complement strand
TTTCAATTGACTGGTGCATTAGCACAGGTTTGAAAAAGGTTGTTAACTGAAACCGGTCGCCAATAAAGTGCATTTTATATGTTTCCGCTCTACACAGTCTATTTGTCCATTTTACTAATAGTATATTCAGATTTACATTAAAGAAAAAAATCAACAAAACTGCAAATCGTTCTCTTTCTGTTACCTTAAATACTTCGAAAGAAAATGTCTTTTGCTGCCCGAGTGGGTGGGGGATTTTTTCAATTTGCCATGTACGCAGGTTTTGTTTGCTTTCCAGAACAAATCCCCACCTATATCCCTGAGTGGTGGGGTGGGGGTCGGGGTCGGGGTTTACTTCGACTGGTGTATAACAAACTCGAAGCGATTGATTTGAACATCAACTACCTTGCGTGACTAATGTCTGAACTGGACGGTAGGTTGGAGGAAGGGATAGGGGAAAGGGGTTGCGCAAACTGACCGCATATTATGAGAAAAATCAAAATTGGAAAAATGGAAAATATTTTGAAAATGGTTATGACCGTGATCAAGTCTGCTTGATTCTATGTTGTTTCGGGCACAAAAACTATTGTTTGAAAAGCGCTCATCAATTTGAATCCTGAAGCTGGAGGAAGAAGAGGTTCTTAACTTCAGATGTTGCTACTTTGTTCTTCAGTACGTATACGTTTTCTGATACCATGCCATTGGGTAGGGAGGGACTTCCCACTACACTTTTCCCAAAAATCCTTATGATCAATCTTAACTTCTTTAAAAACCCTGCACCTTTTTTCTCCGCGGCTTAACATCGACTGTTGCATGCAAAGTAATAAACTAGAGTAAACTAGAGTACTTTGCGAAATGTGGCACTTGCACGTTGCAACAAGTTCACTGAAATCCTAGCGGACAATCTTAACACCAGTTGATTTCTCTACCGCTTGGGAACAAAGAACAGTGTTGGTGCAATGATAACAGCCTGCATTGTCTTGTCGAAGGAACACAACGGCAATGTGCCTGATGAAGTTCATCTTTTGCTGAACCAGAGACTTTGTACAACCAAATAAGCAATTTCATGGCCCAGTCACTGACAATGAAAACTGTTTCTGGGTCAAGTAGCTCCAAATCATCAAGCTTTTACTTGTCTTGCCCTCCCGATTGCTACAGATGACTTTTCCACAGCTGAATCGCTTGCCGAGCAGACTCGGACAGGTACATTCAGGTTCTCATCTCGTTCTTATTTAAAAGGAAAAGCCGCATCATGTACAGCTTGGCCGATGTCTTGGATGGTGCTACTGAGAGCGCGACACTGCTGGCATATCTGGTCAAGCTGGTGATCACACGGCTGCTTGAGTCATTGCCCAAAACATCACACAAGTCGTAGACACTACCGCGCGTGGTCGGTTTATTACTACACACGTAGTAGTTCACAAATGGCAAGGAGTGGTGACATTCGAGGTTTCACAGCGTGACAAAAAACTATCAGTCCCTCCACTAACTTCACCTGCACATGAGCCTTTCTCCGCGAGCCTCAATTTAGAACAATCTTCACAAAAGTACCACCTAAATTATGTGTTTTGCGAGACCAGATAGTCAAAGTCTCGTGCCTCCTCCGCTGCATAATAATCGAGCCTGCAATTTTACAGGAAGTTTATATTTTTCAGACATTACTTTGAAGTATAAGAAAGTTACCTTTTAAAAACTATAGGTACAGAAAAGGAAATCTCAGTGCCAAAGATAATCGTTAAGTTTTCATGTTAGACTTTAGACAGTTGGTGTCGCTTTTAAACGTAGCTCAACAGTCGTAACAACAAACACATAAGCGTAGGACCATACAGATACATAAAATACGTAATAAATACTATAGTTAATGCCAATAATACTCAAGAAATATAGTTTATTATGAGATTTTTTACTCTTGTGTATTAGCCTTGGCAGGAAATTGAAAATGTGTGGCCAAAATGGCGGCTTAACAACACTGAACCGGCGCCATATGCTAATCTTGTGACTTAGCACCATTCAAGCCAGCAGGGCCGTCTAAGCGCCTGGAGATAGGAATGTTTTAGGAAAATGTTGATCTAGGCGCATTGATTGGTACGAGCAGCTGTTGATGGATAATCCACCAGATCGTTAGACTTAGTGGAAGATGAAGTGCTAGCAGTCTCAGGCGAAAGAAGTCGACTGTCGCACAAGTTCAAGCGCCCAACTACTTGTAACAGTTCCTCGTATGAGCCGGTGTTTCTCTCATCGTTCTCTTTTAATTGAACAGAGATACAAAAAAATGAGACACTACAATGTACTGCACTGTGTTTTGTTGTCTTACAGTGGTACTTTGTTTTGTAGGTCGAGTATAAATGATAAAAACGGAATATTGTGCAGTACGTCTACGATAATAGCTTATAACCATACTAACATTTTGGCATGAAGCGATGATAAATCTGGTGTGCAAGCAAAAGGTCAAGTTTGCACACCTCAGCAGTCACACCCACCTCCACCTACATTTCCAAACAACATAAGAATACGAGCGTGTGGTGTTTCTTTTGAGTTTTGCAGATTAACAATAAAGATAGGTAGGTTCTCCTGCCTCTTTTCAAACCTGCGCCAAAGAACCAACAAACATGGCAGCAATCTTGGTAATGTTTTGAATATGCTGACACTGAAATTAGTACCTGTTCTTGTGGGAAAGTTTTAGTTTCACTTGTACCTGTGCTGAGCTCTGATTCTTTTGGTTTAGTTGTACTAGTTAACGTTCTTTGGCATCACTATCAGTTTTAGCGACAAGGACAGCCAAGTTTTCACTCGGCACCGCTTGTAGATACCTACAGTAAACAAAATCGTGCTGCACAGGTTTTGTCTGCGGCAATAAATGAGAACAAGATCGTCACATCTCTAACGAGTTAGTTTCTGGTTACAGAAATACAGAATATTTCCTTTGTTTTCGAACATTTAAATGAAAGCGATACCCTCTTTTTGTTCTAGCAAAAAAGCAAGATTGACAGCGCTTAAACTCGGTACTATAGAGGTTGTATCGGAGAAAAATTAAAAATTTGAAAGTTTCTGAAACTTGACTACGGCGACACCGTGTTCTACCCACTGAATGCCACAGACCTGAAGCGTCTACAAAAGAGTCAATACGCTGCCGCCAGCTTTGTCTTAGGACGCTATGGTAATGACCGTGAAGACCTGAAAATACTCGGATGGCTCACTATGAAAGATAGAAGAACCTACACATTCTACGACATACGTTCGAAGCACTGTACAATGAGGAAATGGCCGGAGTACTTAAGATTACACCATCAAACTTGTAGTTCTGGTAGAATCCTCCGCTCACAGGATGCCCTACACCTGAAAGTACCTTTTGAAAAGAACACCTTCCAAAACAATGCATCTAGACTTTTTAACAATCTGCCGATCACTACTTGAAGCTGCAAAAGTTTTAATATGTGTAGCAAATTAGCAAAAGAGTTTTTAGTGGACAAGAACAGTTAATCTTCGACACTCTTCTTTTGATTTAATTGACTACGAGTAATTTATAAAATGTAGAAACATTGGGAAAGAGTTGGGGGGGGGGAGGGGGTAGACTGTCATATTTTACAACATCTAGTTTTATATAGTTTTATGGCAGAATAATTTTGACGTGGTCTATTCTATGAGTTAATTGAGTCAGTGAGTCATGAGTTTTTGAGTCATGAGTCCAAAAAAAAAGAAATAAATATGTGCATATCAGATATAAAAAACGAGTGGAAACCCGAAAAAAAGATGTAAAATCATAACTAAAACATAACAATTAATATATCTTGGCTGATAGCGGGCAGGCAGTTGAAGGTCCAGTACGTGTCGACATTCATGAATATATATATATACTTGTACATCGCGTAGAAACCAGGCCACATCAACCGACCATGTTGTTTTCTTTTGGTACTGCACGAGCAGAGTCAGAGATCTCCGATATCTCTTATGCAATGTCCATATCACCACGAAGAGTATCCGAAATATCATTCTGCGATCACGCTTTCAAGTTCTGTCCGCGTCTCGCCAGAGTACGGTAATTGTAAAAGCTAGTTTGCGCGGGAGGGTTCTGCCTTCTCGATACCAATGCCAACGGTGAAACTGAAATATTCTCGTCGTTTCCAAGTATTACAATAAGTTGTTATGATAAATATCCCAATATGTTTGGTTTTGCCAAGCTACTGTAACACATTATACTTTACGAGTCTCCACTACACTGGCTGTATAGCGCCTCGTTAAGGTACATTGATTTCATTCAAGGCATTTGTACCCTGCAAAGACAAACCGTATAAAGTCTTGTAATACCCCTTGCGAAGTTGTATGAGACCGAGGCTCATAAGCACTGGATAGGAATTCTTTTACTTCAAGCATTTGACCCATGACTCATTGACTCACGACTCATGACTCATAGAATTCTTGACTCATAGAAAAGTTAAACTCATTAATTTTAACAGTTGACTGTTGTACTTTTATTTCCGATGTCACTACTTTGTTGTTTAGTACGTATAGGTCTTCTAATACAATGGCATTGGGTAGGGAGGGACTTCCCACTACATTTGGTATTTTTTCAAAATTCGATATGATCAATTTGAACTTAGTTTAAAAACCCTGCATCTTTTTTCCTCCGCGGCTTAACATTGATTGTTACATGCAAAGTAATAAACAAGTGAAGGGACGAAATGTTTGAAATTGAGTTTACTGAATGAGAGAAACACACTGTTTCAAAAATTCAACCCGACCAAGATGAATGAAAAAGAAAAGCGCTCAGGAACTTCAAATTACTGAATTTTTGAGACGCATTGAGGGGAGTAAATCCATGTGATTACTGTACGATTAAAAATTACGGTTGCGGTCTCCAATTTTCACGTTCGCGTTGCGAATTAATCACGATTATAACAAGTTTTTATGTAAAATCTATTGATACGTTTCTGTTGATCTTGGATGTATCGGCTTGTGACCTCATCATTTTCAAATGATTTGAACTTGATGGTAGCAGGTCACTTTGCACAAGTTTTGCAAGCTGTGTGCAAAAACTGTTTATGATCTTTGGTGCATGTTAAGGTAAGCCCCTGAAGGTAGTCTCTATAGTGGGCTAAACGGGGAAGCTTCCCCGAAAGGGGAGCTGTTTGCAGGAAATGAAATGGTCGGAAAAACTGGGTACTTAAAAGGGTACCAATTTCACAGTAGGTATATGAGTTAAGTACAAGCATCTCATGTTATGTCAATAATGCTTAGTTGATTTTTTAGTTCATTGCATTTGTTCTTGTAGCAATGGCATTATTTTTACTCCATTGGAAAACGTTAATAATAAACCTGACAGGATTTTTTTAAAGGATACCATCTCGGACAACAAATGGTGTATGTGAGGGGAAAAGGTTGGGCCTCCAGGCGGAACCCCCTCTCGTATACACGTTATTGAGTAATCTCTCCCCACCCCCGTCCGGGTGATGACCGTTGAAGGCATCAATCAGTGTTGTAACAGAAACCCTTCTGCTCAAAGTCATTGCTTACTTAGTCACTACTTTATTTATTCGTAGACTCACGCATGCAAAATATCCCTTACTCATTAGGTGAACACAACAATAACCTGGCTGCACTTATCATATAACAACATTGGTGCTGCCGGTACGGAAGCTTTGTCAGAGGCCCTCAAGGTGAGCAAAACAATAACTGGTGTGTCTGCAATATGAGAGTCGGTGTGCCTGCAACATGTCTGCAATTTTGAACACCCAGTAAAAAGCTCGTGTGTCTGTCTTATAACTGGTGTGTCTGCAATATGTCTGCAATTTTGAACACCCAGTAAAAAGAAATACATGTAGTTTCTTACTGTAATTGTTTTGTTTTGCGGAATGGTACACGGAATTGTTTCGTTAAAGTTCAGGTAACTCTTACGCCGGAAAACGTAACAATTGACGTAAAATGTATGTAACCTCAACCCGAAATGATAAAACATTTCACGCAAAATGAAACATCAACCCAAAATGTTACAACTTCTCAACGCAATATGTAACAACTTTTTGACGCAAAATGTAACTAATTTTTATTCCTTTTTTCGGCGTCCTGGGCCTTGGAGAGGGGGGGGCGGGGGTTGGTCCTTAGCTGAAAAACTGCAAAGTTTATTGCCATGAACCTAAACTTTGCAGTTACGTAGTTTTTCGAAAACTCATTGACTTGACATAAATAGTTTCTGCTCATGAAGTTTGTTTTTAAAAACTGGTTTTGAAAGTTACTAGCAAATCTTGGCAAGTGTGCTCAATCTTCTTGTCGGTTGCCACTACCAGGATGCTCTGCTCACTTTCTTTTGTAAGAAGACCAGTGCCAAATGTTCTACTATCCTCGTGAGGGAACGTGTTGCCGTCTTTATTAAGCCAGCTCGTTAACTATCCAACTGAAAATGGTCGAACAACGTTAAAATAGGGGAGCGGGGTGGCGTTTCATACAAGTTTGTCCGGGATTGTACTTGTATTATTTTTTAGGGCACATGCGCAAATAAGTCAAAATGACGCTTCCCCTTTCTAAGACGTTCGGCATATTGAGAATTCAAATTGAGTCAAGAGTTTATGCAACAGCTCGTAAGTATTATTTGACTATTTTACGACTTAAATGAAAGTGAAAATCGGCTCTCAGCACTAACCGTTTCCTAACTGTTTGAGTCGCGCGTACTGTCCCAGTGGCAACATCAGGTACCTTAAATTTCAAAAATATATTAAACAATCATACACAGAAAATTTCAAATACAGGTTTTAATCAATCAGATCTTGTAAACCTAATGTAATTTTTAACTATTATCGTTATAGTAATAGAGCTATTATAGTAAAATTTTAGCTACAATACGTTCATGCATGCAACTACTATACTAAAGCCGCAACGAGACATTGTTAATTTTATCCTATGTTTCATATCACTATCATTAATATTCAGGGTGAAACAGTTGAGTAAAAGTGTTTGTGCCGGTCTTATTTTGTCTTCAGTTAGTTCGGTTTTTCCAATCGAGAAATAAACAACAGAACGGAAAGTTTTCTAAGAGCCGGCTGAGTAACCAAACTGCTTGTGTTATACCCGTTCGTACACATTTGAATTTATAACGGTTTTTTTAACTGTTTTTGAACACGGGCGTTAGTGACGGAGTCTGAAGTGAAGGCTATCGAAAGTCCACATCAGCGTCTTGTTTACCTTATAACTTGTAGCTGAGCAGACATCTCTAAGATCCCAACAAAGAAAAGCTTTGCTGATGCTGTACTTGAAGTGTTGACTAGTGTTGGTAGTATAGTGTTTTGCAGTGGGTTGTTTCTTTTGAGGGTCACGCAGTTTCGGCGATAAGTCTAGAAACAGGTATCACTACAATATGGCATTAAAACTGCAAAAAAAAACCAAGATGGATAAAAGCAAGGAAATACTTAGATGACAAGTTTAGCATTAAAGTTTACTTTAGCGACAACCACAACACGCACTATAGTGTACTATAGTGCGTACAGGTATGTGACACATGAAGACAAAGAACCCTACCACTACCAGCGTCATTCTGATCTAGGCGATGCGCCTAAGACAGAAAGGGCGATCGAAAGAAACAAGAAAAAGGGCAAGGAAAGAAGGTCTAACTGTGGGGCGAAACGCTGCCGTAAAGTACGTTTGTCAATCTACGATGTTCCGGAATTAATTCAGTCGAAATCTATGAAATTACGACTGGAGCTGGTGTGCTTAGCAATAACTCAGAGTCGCGAAGGAAAGAAGTCTCTTGTAGAGTTTATAGCAAACAGGGGTAGCAGAGCAGTTGACGAAACTATTTCTCTTGTAAAGGAGTTTCAGAGGCGAAGGAAAAACTACATCGTTAAAAAAAGGCGGTTAGACATGATACAGGAAAGCAGAGATGGTGAATGTGTTAGTGGTTGCGAAGGGAATTGGCTCGAAGCTGCTCGTAAACTTCTTGAGAGACACGGAATAATGCTCTCTACGTTTTGTCAAGCAGTGTATGTAGCGCTAAAGAAAGAAAGGGGAAAACACCAAAACATTTTTATTCATGGACCAGCAAACACGGGAAAAACTTTTATTCTTTCCCCTTTGAAAATTATCTTCAATATTTTTTGCAACCATGCAACAGGATCTTTTGCTTGGGTTTTGGCGGATGAGGCCGAAGTTATTTCTTGTCGACTTCAGATGGAGTCCTACCATCATAGCCGAGGCAGACTTCTTGCAAGCACTAGAGGGAGACACGGTCGATTTTCCGGCACCAAAGAATTTTTGCAAGCAAGATAGTGAGCTAAAAAAGGACCGCCGTTCCTTGCCACTGCAGACGCGCCACTTGTTTTGTTAAAAGCGGCTCAGTCGACCAAACGAACACTGAGACGATGCATGTAAGGTGGCGTTTCTTTAATTTCTGGAAACAAATTTCGAGATGTGAGTGACTAATAGCTTACAGCCTTGTAGCTACTGCTTTGCTAAGTTTATTCTTGAAAATTGCGTGGAAGGTCACCTTTTGCTGTACACTTTTTAAAGTTGTAAATATTATACACACATACAGTTGCAATATTAAAGGCAAGTCAGGTCCCACGCACAATGTTCACTCACAATGCTCATTGAGAAAAGACGTTTTATTAATTACCAGTCCTACCTAATCGCAGCTCGCACCACCCCAACCCAACCCATCAAACAGACCCATCCACCCCGCTCCCATAGTTAAAATACTTATGATAAAATACCCTTGGAAAATAATATTGAAACAAAATATTACAAATCAAACATCGATAAATAATAAAAAACTGGCATTGATAGTTCTTTTTAAATACCTTGACACTCTGACTAGATATTTATTTATAGGGAGCTTGCGCGACTTCGAACGTCCTTCCTCCCTCTGTTTCACGCAAGTAATTCGGACATCAGAGTTATGCTTCCATGCCTCGACTGCATGTCTGGTTGAAGTGTAAATGCATTAGACAGATATTCAGGGCAATGGCCACACAGGCATTTCAACATCAAGCGTAACTTATTTTTACTTTGTATTCATCGTAAAATGGCAACCATTCTAACTTCCTAAAAAGCTTAATTGTCCTCTCCTCTTTTGCCCTGACTCCGGGAATGACGGTTGCGGCTCTTTTAATTTGCATTCTAATGACTCTTCTTACATTATTATCGACCCCCAGATCAAGCTACCGTACATCATTACTGGTTTTGTTATTGTGTTACAGAAAATAAGACGCTCATTGAGAGAAAGATGTATAGTGTCTCATAGATGCTTTTTGCACACTTAATCTACATGATCGTTAAGGGACAGTTCCTGATCGATATACCTAGTGTTCTGTGGAGTGGGGATCAACAATGCCGAACTCTATGAGAGGTCCATCCTGGAGATTAGAAGAAATCAGGTAGCCAAACCCAGCATTGGATTTAAGCACTATAGACCTTTTCGCCATCTTGTCAGCAACTTGTACCTCAGATAGTCTAATTCTCAATTCATTTAAAGCTGTGATGAAACAAGGGCTAGAGTCTGAAAGTTGATGAGAGCTTACCTAAAACTTTCACTCTCATTTGGTTGCCAACTCTCATGCTTTCTCAATGACTTTGAACATGTTCAAAATTTCGAGAACTTCACTCATATATTGAGTAACTTACTCTTGTCACTCTTGAGCTCATGTACTCCCATCTTCAGCTGACACTGCACTTGATAGTTGAATAAAACTCATCCAAGTCTGGCTACTCAACTTTCCTACAGCTCTAATGCCTGTCTTGCCTGGGCTGAAGAAATTTTTAACACAATTAGTAGTTGGTAATGACAAAAATTCCCTACTGGCTTCATTCCCATAACAACACTTAGGTCTTGGTTGAACCACTGTACCAAAAAAAACCAGAATTGTTGGTCCACAGCCTGTCCAGAGTGAAGTGGTGTTTCCATTTAATTGGCAGGATTTTGTATATTTGCATCAGTAAATTTAAAAAGTAAAGACTGTGCATGTATCATACTAGGCTTCTGTAAATGTTTTGAAGTAAGATCTACATGTAAAAATATTGCTCAATTTTCTTAACCTGTTTCCAGGTTCTTTTGGATCTTGCAAGAACAATATTTGAGGAACAAAGCACACTTCACAACATTGTTCACAAGATCATGATGATTACGCAGTCATTGTTACAGTGTGAGCGGTGTTCGGTCCTACTTGTGGATCCCACATCAAAGGTAAAGTTATAAATAAATTTCAGTGGTAATTTTTCCTTCCCTTCCTATTGAAAATGTAAAAGTCTATAAAAAATGTAAGATATTGAGCAAAATATGACTGATCCCCCTCAACTAGCATGTGCTGTCTGCGGACCAGTTGGAACATGTAAAAAAAGTAATAACTAAAGATTATAAAAAAAATGAGAGTTGGTCAGGTATGTACACTAGACTAAGAAGACACATAATTATGAAGGCAGGCAGTGTTAGACTAGAAATGGGACTAAGCTTCCAAGACTAACTCAGATTCTCTTTCAAACATTTTCAGACTCTTTTCTCTCAAGCATTTGACCTTGAAGCACGAGATTACTTGGATAAGGATGACCACTCGGTTGTTAGGCACAGATCGTGGTAGATCG
>JAOBYF010186435.1:0-10540 GCA_025403605.1 Parazoanthus darwini | reverse complement strand
ATTTATATATACACACACACACAAGCAACTGTCAATTAATTGCACGTACAGTACTGTATTTCCCCTTTGATACAACTGTTAGAGAAGTACAGTACATTTTGGTGCGGACAAAGTAGGATACTTCTACAACTTGGGCTGACTTATCTTTTGGCGGGCAGAAAGGAATTCAGTTTGTTGGATGCACTTGTCATTTAATCTGTAAAAAAAACGATTGCAGAGAACCTACAGAATGACAGGCACATACACTGTAATTTATTAAATTTCTAAGTTAATATCTACATAGATATTCTTCACTGTACAATGTACGTTTTTCAGTTGTGGTTTTACTCATTTATATTTATACTCAGGTAAACAGTTCCAGTAAAAGTAACATTGGTAGCGATAAAGTGGACTGGACTCCAGTGCTGAAGGCAGCGTCAATTTACGTCATATGGATATCAGCCCTTGTCGGCATCTCATACGCTGTTTGTAGGTCTTGGGATTTCCTATATGCGTCATATGGATGCATGTAAGAGTTATCAAATGTAGTTCTACATTACACAGTAATAACAATAGAAATAATAATAGTAATAATAATAATAATAACAATAATAGTAATAATAATAATAATAATAATAATAATTTAATTGTTATAATTTTATTGTTATCACTAATTATTTTGTGTGTAATTGCTTTACAAAAAGATTGAGTATACTGCTTTCTGATTTCTTCACAGTTTGTTAGTTCCAGACCTCACTCCTAACATGGGTCTCTTCTGGTATTTCTTCACTGAGATGTTTGAGCACTTTCGCGTTTTCTTCTTGTGGGTTTACCAACTGAATGCGTTTTTCTACTGCATACCACTCTCCATAACACTCCGGTAGGTAGCTGGAATCCAACCTTTGGTCATTTGGCGTACAGGGCCCGATTGTTCAAAAGAGGGTTAAGTTTAATCGCGGGTTAGGCGAAACTTTAAACAAAATTCCTTCATCATCTAGAAACGCTTCCGGTCTTTCCAAAATATTATTGAAGAACACACCAAGGAAACCCCTTTACCTTAATCCGAAATGACGGTCCAAATCAGTCTTTAAGGAGGTAAACCCAATCGCGGGTTAAGGTTTTAACCCTGGGTTTGCGCTAACCCACTTTCGAACAACCGGGCCCTGGGGGTCACTACAAATATAGTAAGGTCTTGTGGTGTCTGTGTCACAAGCTTGAAAATGTTTCTATACGTTGTGAGATGGTTAAATCTTTGTAACGAATAACTCAACAAGGTTAATCGGACTCTATTTGCCGGAGCTTGGACAAAAAATGCGTCACAATTTTACAATGAACTCGTTCCCTTGAAATGGTCTGACCAAGCAGCCATTCCTTTGGCATGGCTGTCAGCTTACGTTTCGAGCTACATGTAGATCAAAACGTTGCTTTGAAGGTAAGAGTGTATAGAAGCCATAGATATCATAGGCTATCGAGAGAAAGAGCAAACAAGCAAGGGGTAAAACAAGGATTTGTCGCGTTTTTCAGTGACTTCTGCTTATTCCCCCTAATGAGCAGACCAAATTCCGTTAAAAATAAACATAAACTTTTTGTGGTTAAGATGTTCTAAGAGTTGAACAAAACAGAAACAAGGCTATAAATTTGTTAGTTAACCAGAAACAGTGCTAGTGGTCACCACAGGGCTCCCAGTTGGTTTTGTCAATTCTTCAAAACTGGATGATACTATGCCGATGTGACTCTTAACAGTAATCATTCGTTTCTCTTTTTAAAATTTTCAATATGAAAAAGTATCACTACATATCAGCAGTTGTACAACAGTTTGTTTATGTTACTCAAACCAAGTTTTTATCTTTTCTAACATTGCTTTACCTTTGGGGCCTTGTTCATACGAGTCGAACTCCTAGAAAGACGTGGGCTTTTATATTTTCGTCCTGAAAATTAAAACGGAATTCCGGAATTTTAATAACTTAAATCATTGGTTTTTCCGACATTTACGTTTTAAATCATTAGCTTTTTCATAATTGCACGGCCAAGCAAACGTGAGTTTATGTTTCTATTTGACGTGATATCAAAATACTCCTTGAAATAGCTAAAAAATACTTCTGGGAAGGCCTGGGTTTTCCTTCAAGTAATGAATCGATAATGAAAGAACGATTTCTTCCTTTCTTTTAGGAATTATCCAACATTTTTAGCTTGCTTGTTGTGTTCCATAATGTCCATAATGAAGTCCTACCCGGCCTTCGGAGATGCATCTTTGCCATTTGCTCTCATGGCCATGTGGCCTCACGTCTTTCCGTGTAAGTACAAAGATGCTCTGGCTCCCATGTGTTAATAGTTTTACGGCGAAGAACAGTCAAATTTATTCAATCTAAAATATAACAATGATAAACTTCATTTAGGAAAGGGTATCAAGATTTGTGTGATTTGTGTGACGCAATAACAGTGACAATAATTTTATTGTAATAATATTATTATACAATTTAAAGAATTTGTTTTCGCTGCACAATAGCTAAATGCTAGTCGAGGCAAACTGAAGCTTACGTCTATTAGTAAAGGGGTAAATACTATACTAAGGTATTGAAAATTTTGGAGGAAATAGAACAATATATAATGATGTTAAATACTTATTTATTTTTCCAATACCCCTTTCTATTGTCCTTTCCCCAACAAAAAGCAGTTTGCATTGACAAGACAAAAGTGAACGCATTTGTCCCAAAAACTCAACCGGCCCCACCCCTCAGCCGGCCCCACCCCTCAGCCCTCGGCCCTCGAGATCTCTAGTGAGAGAGTAGTAGTGAGAAGAACACGGCTGTCGATTCAACTTTAATCTGAATTTATAAAAGCCAAGTACAAGACATGCCAGGGTAATTGCGCCTTCTGGTAAGTCGTGGAATCTATTTTCCCTCTGAAAACTTTGAATAGTCGTGGTAAACTCCTGGGAACTTTTAAAGTCATTTGTTTTCGGTTTCCGTTTTTTGATTATTTTGTTTGAATCGCGAGCTTTCATCTGACTATGATGAGTGGCGGATACTCTAGGGGCAGCTCTGTGACCAAATCCAAAACCCGGCGTTAAAACCGTATGGCCGTAGTCGCTTTTTCAGTGTTATTTTGCACATACGAAGCCATGATATTTTGTAAGAAAATTTACGATGGTATCATACTTTATCCTTCCCAAAAATGGTATTTAAGGATTTCCTCCTCACCGCATTCCATGTTGGAGGCCATTTTGATAAACTGCGACGCAATCGATCAGGAACAAACATCAAATAAATTGGCCGCGCTAGTTACCAGTCCCATGAAATACTTTGGTTTGTGTTTCAGTTTTCTTTGCTGTGATTCGGTTTTGAATGTTGTTTTGGATTGGCCACATGGGCCACCGTACGTACCGCGGCCAAGGAAAGTATATATACCATAAAGTTCCGAATATAAGCCCCTCAGAATATAAGTCCTCCCGAATATATGCTTCCCCCGAATATGAGCCCCCTAATCTGAGACGCAAAATTCGGGTTTAATAAAATGCGCCGAAAATAATCCTATGGGCTTATAATTGGAGAGAGCCTATTAATAGCCTTTAAGTAGACAAAAATGCAACGTAGCTTTACAGTTGTTGCTTCGTTCAAATACGGATTATTGCCTGTGTTTCACAGTCTTGAAGACAACTAAATAACTTTTAACGGGTTTAAAACGGAAGACTTCGAGACTCGAAAGTCCATCCGGTTAAAATCCCAAACAATTTTGAAACGCAAGTTTCCCTTCGATTACAAGCCTATTAGAAAGTGCTTTGAAAGTTTCGGTACTTTTAGTTGCTACGCTTTCAATATACTCCTGGAAAAATCTAAAAAATACTCCTGGAATGTCCTGGGTTTTCAAAATTGCAAAGACGTACGACCTTTTTTCTTTGCTCCTTCTTCCAGCCAATGTTGCATTCCAATCTGAAAAAACCCGTTACGTTGGAGGGGTGGCAAGTCGCAGTTGCAATCGAACAAGGAACAGGCAAAACTCGCTTTACTCCTGCTGACGTGGAATACGAGATTGAGCTGCTTACGGTTATTTAGAATATCTATAGACACGGTGAGATACGAGAAACAATTTATCAGACTTGGTCACAAAACACTGATGTTTGAACGTGCATGCAACTTTAAACTAATTGAAAGATACCAATTCCTTATGATGATCAGTTTCGGACGAAAGAGCTTGCACTACTGGTCGAGTAGAGTTTTGATTGATAAGGCCAAGCGGACGCAAAAAAAATTATTAATGGGAATAAAAGTGGTCAGGTTATGTATTGGTCTAGAGATAACACAAGAAATTCCTATGATAACGGATTTGGAGGGTCGTTGCGGGCACACTCTTCTTTCTAGCAAAATCCTTTCTAGAGTAAATAAGCTTCATGTATCTAAGAGCGCCAGTCAGTAAATACCGAGTCAAACTGAAAATGCGAAATATTTCAAACTTTCAGTTATTAGATGGAACTGAAGCGATACACGAGAAATTATGATTTAAAGCCGTTTCAAGTGAAATCGAGTCTTCACAAGAATTAAGTTGCCCATCTTGCAATGGCGCTCTTCTGTTGGCAAATAAAACCTGTCCATAAACCGAGTTAACACCCTGATACAATATCATTAACTGTTTCAAGTCTTTCACAAGAAAAACAGCTATTCCATCCAAGAAACGCAAATTGTTGTGTTTGCCCTTGTAGACACTTCTTGCCTGTTTTAATTCAAGGATCCAAACCCTACTTGCTATGTAAAACAATTTTAGAAGGGTCTTTATAGTAGAAACGTAAGGCAATTCTAGTTTTGTGACTTTATTTGTTTTTGTGGGAATGTCCATGCACTTTGTGATTTGCCATTTCTACGACTCGTGTCGCAGTTACCACTTGACCAATACGCAAACACAAAACGTGTGATCTTGTACTTTGAGCCGGTGACTTCTTATTTTATACATCAAAAATAGGTGATGCAGTTGTGAAAAAGTAAAGTAAAATTGAATATAGACCGCGTCTGAAGGCTGCAATTATAACATGCAACTGCTGGTGGTAAATTTTTTCATCCTCTTTAAGAAAAATAGATCTTGTCATCTGTCTCTTATTCTACAACTCCTTCCTTTTACCCTTTTAAGAGAAACTGCGAAATTCGAGAACCTGCGATACGAGTTTAGAAATGCTAACAGTATAAACGATTAGATAAATGCTTTGTCAATATACATCTTTCTAATTATCTTTTGTTGACTAATTAACATGCAGATTTTTAATATTTTAAAGCTGTGTAATTTCAATGTTTTAATAGTTTCAATATTTTAATTGTAAAACGAGTTTGTAGAGCTCTAGACAAAATATAATTATGATGATGACCGTTATTATTTATTATGGGGAATGGTAAATAAGTGTTCATCTAAGAAAAGTTTTGTACAGGGTGGTTATTTTCTGGCATTTCTGGATGAATGAGACTCCTCGACTCAAAAGCCACAACTTGACTGGCTATTACTACGAAAACCACAGTTCACCCAACTATACGAGCACCAGAAAACGATGGAATATAATTACAATTATGAAGCTTGTGTTTTAAAAAGATATCGGCCCTTTCGTTAAGTTCTTTCACAGTAGTATTATGTGAAGTCCACAATAAAAAATGTTAATATTTTCTGTCATGTGAATTTCGTTTTCTGATTCCTTATTTGCTTATGTTGTTAAAAAATAGTGCTTGAATGCTTCGTTTTGTAGTCTCAACAAGCAGTTCTTTATAGTGACGTCACATTAAATACTTAGTGGTCAGTAGTAATTGAACTTGGTTTCGGGTGTGCTTGTCAATCAAAAAAAACTTGACTATAGAGTAACAGTGAAAGGCTGCAGTTAGCACAGGAACGGATGGTCTTAAATCGTGACTTGCAAGCGGTTAATCTGTCGGAAAACTATCGTAAAGCAGATAACAAGTTGGCTACTTTCCTGAGTTGTTATCCACTGGAGCCGTTGACTCGTGCAGGGGCAATATCACAGACAATATGTCCCTGGTACCTGATGACAAGGATTGTTGATATAGTAAATGAAATTTCATCAAGCATTGACTTCTTTGGTTGAAGAAAAATTTTGTAATTACGACAGAATGACGACGAAATTGCAATGGCAACGTGGCCTTCCTATGACCTGTTGACAAGAGTTATGAGTAAGCAATAAAGTAATGCACTGAATTGCAGAAGCAAGGTCCATTTGAAGGAAGAAGCTTAACTGGTCGGTCAGGCTTATAAGAAGACTTCATCAAGAAATTCTCTACAAAGGTTTGTACTATTTGCAGATGCAAATGTATAACATAATTTGCTGTTATAATATTCTCTTCAGTTCCTATGAATGTGAAAAACTTTACATTACACCTTACATTACTTATTTGCAAACTTTGTAAGAACACCGAAAATGAAATTTGCCCAAATTTTAAGAACGAACTGAGAATAAAATCGGGCTTGTGCTTTGGGCCAGCTATACAAAAACCTTCGATTTTTTTTTTGTCAAATAGAGCAATTTTTGTTCCAATAAAGACAAGGAACCGATAAAAAAGTTGTGGCTGCCAAAATCTTGATTAAAAAAAATAACTGGGGCGTGAAAAAATTCGTCCCAGTTTAGGCGCGCCGGCTTTCGTGACTTATTTTCCGCAACTCGACGAATTCAAGAGGAAAAAAAGGGGACTATTTGTAGTCTAGCTCTTCGTCTGTGTGATTTATCGTCCGAAAGAATATCATGGGAAGTACCTGAGCTGAGCTTCCCAAGAACCTTTCCTACTAATGCGCTAAATACATTAACCAGGTTTTCTGCGCTTCCTGGTTTTAGAACTGTACTCTGCCGCCACAGCCATGAAACTGGTGTTGGTGCTGTGCATCTCTTCTATGGTCTTGCTTGAGTTGTCAAACCAGGTGGAAGGAGCCCCCGCGAGGAAATCCCACCCTCAACACGACACAGTTGGTCCGTTTCCGGTAATTGAAAATATCCTTGCTCTTTCCCGTTCTTGAGTGTCCACTCTTTTCCCGAATCAGTTGACCATTTGAAGATATCTTATTGCAGCCGAACAAAGTACTCCTTTGAGCCGGCGACCCACACACAGATTACACCCCACGTAAAGATGTCACTTTAATTCATGATTAAGAGCTAATACGTTCACAATCGGCCAGTGTAGCTCAGCTGTGATTTTGTAGATTAGTAACTTTGAACATTCGCTCGGCAAAAGGCTAACTAGAGCCGTAGGGTCTGGTCAGTTGAAACAAACATCCATGCACCCAGCCCCGTCACTTGACATCTATATTTTGAAAAAATTAGAAACATTCGGGAACGGGGAAACACGCTATAATATTCTCATCAAGCGTATATACCGTCGCTTGTTTGACTCGAATTTCAGATGAAATTTTACTTGTTTTACTCATCACAGTGTGAAAAATGGCCGAGGGGGACATGCCAGAGTGGGGATTCGTGCGGTACAAATTTTAGATATCACAGTGGCACGTGTTCCGATGGTGAAGTCTGTTGCCGAATCGCTGATGATCAAGGTGCGAGATAATAAAAAATAATTAATTGTTTTAACAATAATATTAACAATGATAATCATGATAATAACGGTACTAATGATATTATTGTTATTTATATTATTATTTTAAGTAGTATTTGTGTTATAGTGGTATTGGTATTGGTAGTAGTGGTAGTAATAGCGTGCAAGTGCTGTTTGCGGTGAAACACGCTACAGCGTTACCACTGTAGCAACCATAAATATAATATCTACCATAGGTATAATACTCATCAACCAAAAATGTAATACCAGCCATAAATGCAATATCGGCTATAAATACAAATTAAACATAGGTGTAATAGTTGTCGTTAAAGGTAAAATTTCTAAAATCGTCCAATAAACTAAGTTTTTTTAGTCAGTTTTTTTGTCTGGTTCGTGTGGGAGGTCTTTTTCCTCTCTCGTCATTGTGTTCTATAATGCGGATTCTCGGTATTATTCTGCAATATTATTTATAATAATATTTTAAATAATTCAGACCGACTGTTACCGTTTTTCTACACCAGTGCAGGACAGTTAGCTTAACTATATGAGTAACAACTGAGAACTCTAGCTTCCTCTTTACAAGACAACTGAACCACGAACAAAGTCTAGACACGACGCTAAACAACATACTTTAAGTTGAATTAGGAGTGCAAGCCTCGTGCTTCACTGCAGCATCGTGAAGCAAACACAAAATAGCTGTCTTTTGTTGTCAAGATCATTGCTATTGTATCCAGCTACTCACATTGCTTTATTGAATATACTAAATCACTTGAATCGAAAATTAAGTTTCTGTTCCCAGAATCTAGGAAGTTCTGCTTGCTCTTACAACTTATACATAGATGAAAACGGTTTCCGTATGAATATATTTTGTCTGTTGGAATGACACTTGATCATGATTAGATTCCGACTTAACAAATAAATTACCAAAGTACGTTTTCACATTATGGAGCAATGGAAACATTTTGCTCGAGCATGTCTTGCTGCTTTTTCGTCAAGCAGTGGAAACTTGAATGCTCGACAGCATTACAAGAGATTGAGGCCTCTTAAACGCAAACGATAGACAAAGAAACAGACAAACAGACAAAGTATGTACAAGCAAGATATAAGGGCCAGGGATCACGGATACCTGATTAACCAAGCCCTTAAGTTATCAACCTGGTTCCCAGGCTCTTTTTGAGAGAAAGACACTGGTAGGTAACGAAAATGAAACAAACGTACACGTGCGTTTGTTTCATTTTGATGACAGTAAAATCTTTCCCGCTCTAAACTAGTCTATATAAGTACAAAAATCAATTTTAAGCGCATATTCCACGTTAACTTAAATTTTTTACCTCCTGGAATCTGGGTGCCACGTGGCCAGATCCAACCAGGTCTTTCTCTCAGGAGAAGAAAGAGCCTGGGAACGAAGTTGTTAAGTCTCTTCTTTATACCAACAACAACAAGCGACCAAACTAACTCCAACAAGTAACCAAAACCTACTTTACCCGACCAATATTGCTATTTTGTTTCCCCTTTGCAGGTGACCGCGGAGCAAAACACTAATCAAGGTGTTACAGCGACAAAGCTTTACAGCAGTTTATCGTAGTTCAAAGTACAAAGCTAAAACGCATAATTTACTGTTGTGTTATTATTCAAAATAAATCTTGTTAAAAGTGCAAATTTATTTTCATGCTTTTACTATGGAGACTTAAATTTTAAAAGCATCATTTTCATTACACTATAACACAACACAATACAATACAATACAATACAATCAAACAACACTCAACACTACTGTGCAATGCAATGAAATGTAATGTAAGATATCACACCGCACTTTACTACAAGACAATATAATACTAAACACTACATACAATGCAATAATCAACACTATAATACAACAGAATAAAGTAAAACAAAATACGATGCAATAAAATACAATACAATACATAACACTAGAACTGCACTACACCACACTGCAGTGTATTGTTAACCGACCTTCGTTTTTGTCACATCGTATGTGGACAACCAATTGGTCTGTTATCTAGACATTCTTTCTCGCTTTTTGAAAAGAATAGAGCTTTCCTGTTTATTCCAGTGCTCTGAAATCAGACACTGACCGCATAGCGGCTGCCAGAGATGCCTGTCATGTGCTTTCAGTTCGACCTCGTGTGTTGCGTCATTATTCAGCACTACCAAGCTGCAATGTTGACAATTTTAAAACTACAGACAGGCAGTAAAAGTTGTATTTTATACATAGAAGAGATTGTATATCAGTTGCGAGAATCGAGTAGCATTTTCGAGTGGTAAAGACAATAATTTACAAACGGGGTTATTTTCAAATCACTATAAATTTCCGATTGCGTCATCAACAGGCTTCGCTTAAGAAATCTTGTTTTAAACTTATGCAGTCTGCTTCGTGTTGGCTACAACAATACATATCTAAACTAAACCACTTTATGATATATACACTCTTTTTGTCAGAACACTAAGGCTGAGGTTTGCCCAAAATTTAAGAACATGCTAAGAACAAACCTGAAGTTGAGGAGAAGAACTTTTTCTTCGGACAGAGGTTTGGTCGTTCGCACGGCCAGAAACCAAAGATGGCGGCGGCGATCGCAGAATCTGGAATTTTCCGCGATAAAAACAGCCTCCGCCAACTGCAAGGAGGTTAGAGTTATGGTCGTTCGTAGCCGCGGCCTTATTATGCATATAAGAGAATGATCGTGATTGTAATCAGGCAATCTGTCAACATACAGTCAGCTTGACTTTAATCTTGTCCACTTATGCCTACGAAGACTTGCTATCGAGAATTAGAAACTGTTGAAACCCACAGTCAACTGGCAGAAAATCCTTCTTACTCCCAAGACTGAAAAGCACACAAAGTCTCCTTACGACTTTCATATACCGTCAAACAGACAAATAATGGTAATTTTGTAAATTATCAACTAAGGCTTAGTTGATGACAGTTTTGTTGAGTTTAGGCCCGTTTTAAACGTCGCGCCAACGTCGTGTCGAACTCAAATACCTCAATTAGGTTCGACGTTAGCGCGACGTAT
>JAOBYF010186324.1:0-10541 GCA_025403605.1 Parazoanthus darwini | reverse complement strand
ATCTGACAAAGTTTGAAGGATTTCGATTTTTCAAAGTTGCGCGACATGGTCGATATTTACTGACAGCCGCTCTTAATGATTAAAAAATTGGGGAAATGATCCGTGAGATCGTATATAATATTACCACAAATAGTAAAGGTTTCTCTGAAGTTCAAAAAGATGTTGTCAATTAAAGTTGCCGTATGATCAGTAATTCTTGTAGTTGAAGTATTTGAGGCTGAAAACTGGTAGTTAGCATTGCATTCAGAAAAGCGTCTGTATCATTGTGAGTTTCAAACTTTAAAAGATCTAAGTTAAAATCTCCAATGACAACACAAACCTTATTTACCCTATGTTTTCTTAATGTTTATTGACAAATCACAGTGCTAAATTCAGATGCCAGAAAGTTTTTCTCGAAAACTATTCTTGCGAATAGAACCAGAAGTGGAGTTTCCGGTATTTTAGCCTCTCTGAGAGGTAAATCAAGAGCGACTAAATCAACCAAGACAACAAAAACAATCTTTTATTTTCTACTCGGGGTTTACGTATTAATAAGTAAAAAAAACAATATGGATTGCAATTGAGTTTCAACTAAAAAAAAAGACCGGAGGTTTCCTTGGTTCTCAATCAATTCTTACTTCAAAAAATAAAAGAAAAAAGATTCCGATGTTACTGATCTCAGTGCAATCTATAAAAATAATCCACAACTTCTTGGATTAAGATTTGATATTCATAAGTTGATTGGAAAATTTCCAAGTCACTTTTCCTTTGTTATTTTTGGGCCTTATTATTCTTTGGGAAAACACTCAAACTCGATCCGATCACAGGAGAAATTCTGGAAATGTTTCAACTCAAAAAAAAGACTTGAGGATTCCTTGGTTCTCAATCAATTCTTATTCCGAAAAATAAAAGAAAAAAGATTCCGATGCTACTGATCTCAGTGAAATCTACAAAAACAATCCACATCTGCTTGATTTGATAATCATAAGTTAATTGGAAAACTTCCAAGACCAAGTAGGGATTAACACTTCCTGGTTATATTTGGGCCTTATAATTTTTTGGGTAAACACTCAAACTCGATCCGAACACAGGAGAAATTTTCAAAATGTATCAGCAGCCTTCTGTTAAAATATAGGCAGTTGCAATGCAGCATGATGATGACCATAGTCTTTGCAAAAATGATAAAAAATGTAAAAATAAGGCAAATAAAAAGATGGTAAAAGTTTTGGATTATATTCCATATATAAAGAAAGACGAGGCATCCTCAGCGCTCCCACCAATGTAGCGAGTAACCGAACTGTAGTAGAGTTGGAGACACCAGTTAAACATACTTCTAGGTTTGTGATATTGAATCTGGTATATTGGGACTAAAGCTATGATTTACGCAACACAGTTTACTAGTTCACTCCACTCTGGAATATCTGTGAATATTCAGTCAATACTCAAGGGATAAGGTATGCCGTACTGGTGCGTCATTCTAGTCACGTCTTCAAGTAGGCCTGTATATTCCCGCGAATATACTAGTCACGCTACAACGACAAAACAAAAGTTACTACTCTTTGTGTAAACGAAACAAAACTTCAAAAAACGGAAAGAGTCGCAAAAGAAGAAGCAAAATTTGCAAATAAAAGGACACGTCGGAAACTAAAGAGAAACGCTTCCAATGGAGCTGTAAAATATGAAAGTTAATTTTCTATAGAAATCCAAATCTGAAAGAAACCAAGTTATTTGTTAAAGCCTAGGTTTGTATTTGTGCCATGTACCAAGGTGTTTTCCAGATATTTGAATCCAGCCAGCGGGAGTAGTACAGATGATGGGGTTAAGAGACGATTTTTGCAAACACATTTTACGAAGCAAACTCATTGTTAAATGATAATTCAACTTTTCTGTACTAATGTTGTATCCTTCCTTCGGTTTAATTCTTATTCAACGGAGGAGGAATATCGTAGCTTATGTATCATTAGTTTAAGTAAGTGACCAAATAAATCCATTTGACAGTACGAACCATTACCAACCTTCATATCTGTAACTCCGAGAGCCTCGTTAGCAAGGGTGCCAAGTGCTTCTTCGAAAAGAGCTTTTTCAATAATTTTGGTTTCCCCGAACACGCGAATGATGCAAAGAAGCAGGACGAGAATTCTCAGCCACTGCATTGAACTCTTCATGGAAATTATTTTGGGATCAAAAAGTGTTCTTTCGTTGGTTTCTTCAAAGAAGGCTGCATGAAAAGTTCATATATGAACACAGACTGATCTCGAGTTGTTTCCACCCTTCTAAGACATGCGCAGACTTAACAGGTAACAGATATGGAAATCGTCCGTGTTTCAGTTTCAGTTTCAGGTTTTGTTTTGAAAATTTGTCATCTCCTAATTCTCAGAATTCTCAGAATCTGGGTGTCATGTCATCCCAGGGGATAGCCTGCGGGCAGGCTCTCTTTTCGGGTTGGGGAAAAAGTTTGGGGAAAGAAGAAAAGAGTGGCTGAGAGCGGCTGGTGGAGGGGGGAATGGGGAGTCCCCATTTCCCCCCTCCGCCCGCCGCTCTCAGTGACTCTTTTCTTCTTTCCCAAAACTTTTTCCCCAACCCGAAAAGAGAGCCTGCCCGCAGGCTACCCAGGGGATATCCGGCCGCAGAGATCGAGAGGTGAGCCTGGGAACAAGATTAGGCCAATCTGCATGCTTTTATGTGAAAGAATCTTTGATAAATGATCTGAACAAAATAATTACAGCGCAAAAAAAATGTTTCTAAGGGTGGATTATATTCTTTACAGTGTTAGATACAATTCCGAACATTAAAACTCCCTGGGTAATCACGTTAGTCCTGATTGACTTGAAATTGTCTCTATTGTTCTTTTAAAACAAAAAAAATTCCTTTAAGGCCAGGGTGCACCCAAACTAATAAAAAATATAAAGAGTTAAATGGGGGAGGGGGGAAGGATGGAGTATAAAAAGGCCCATATCTCCACATAGAAAACTAGGAGAACTGTGTATGGTGTATATATGTCACATGTTATAAATGAAACATCATTCCGCGACCACGCTTTCAAGTTCTGTCCGCGTATCGCCAGACTACGGTAATTGTAAAAGCTAGTTTGCGCGCGAGAGTTATGCCTTCTCGATATCAATGCCAACGGTGAAACTGAAAGATTCTCGTCGTTTTCAAGTATTACAATAAGTTGTTATGATAAATATCCCAAATTGTTTGGTTTTGCCAAGCTACTGTAATACATTATACTCTACGAGTCTCCACTACACTGGCTGTATAGCGCCTCGTTAAGGTACATTGATTTCACTCAAGGCATTTGTACCCTGCAAAGACAAACCGTATAAAGTCTTATAATACCCCTTGCGAGGTTGTATGAGACCGGGGCTCATAAGCACTGGATAGGAAATCTTTTACTTCAAACATTTGACCCATGACTCATTGGCTCACGACTCATGACTCATAGATTTTTTGACTCATAGAAAAGTTACACTCACCTATTAATGTAATACAAACTAGGCAGAAAATGTTTCTCAAAAATAACCTCATAATTATTGAGAAAAGACTTAGATTAGTTCCACGCAACCAAGATAAGACAAAGTTTGGCGAGTCATGCTCCGTTTTCAGTCATATCACTATTTGGGTAGTTCTGTTTTAACTACTAAAACGTTTTACAACAACAATAACAACAAGTTTATTTTTTTCACCTCCAAATTTTTAACTTTACAAGCTTGATTTCAAAGGAAACGGAAATTATCAAAATAAAGTGAAGTGAAGGTCAACCATAAGGGCTAACTGATAAGCGGGTACCACTAAATAAGGAAAACTTTAAATGGAGATCAGGATTTTTTTTAATGGAAAAAAAAACCAGAAAACAGGGAAGAAATTACAATTTAATAATGGCATACAGTACAAGAGGGAAAAGAGGAGTATTAATACATAGGAAGAAGAAAATATATTTCATGGAGTACTTTAATGGAGACTGATCTGATGTGATTTCAACCTACGCTTGAAAGAGTAAATGGCGAAGCTACGTTTAAGGGATTAATCGACACGTTAAGGCCACAAAACCTTATGTTAAACTTTCCATAGTTTGTTCGTGCATATGCAGACAGTACTTACTCTAAAATTCCATTGCCTTTTAGGTTTTGTCAGTAGTTTTTAAGATAGCATGTGAAGTGGAGTGAACCGAAACCAAATTGGCAATCAAACAATAACTCGCTTTTCTCAAGGATCGAAATCTATCAGCTTTGTATAGTTAAATCAGCCTTTCGTGAATTTTGTGGAATACAAACAGAAGTGATATGGAACGATAGTTAGAGGTAGCTTCTCTTGGACCATTTATGTAAGCAGGGATGACCCTTGTTAGTTTAGGTTATCAGGGACAAAACCTGTTTGAAAAGAACAGTCGAAAAGTTTGGTCGGAATGCTAAGGGCCCTATGGATTTAGAAGAATTTAATTTATCTATTTCTTGTTCAATTTCAAAAGTGGTTTTTTGAAGGAGCACAAGGCAATTTAGGATTGTTTTCATCATGAACTTTTGAATTGGAAATTGAAAATCGTACTTTCCCGCAGTCCCTCAATTTGCCTCCAAACCACTTCCAAACCCGCTATAAACACAAGGAGTGACAACTACTGCAAGTAGATATTTGTAAATCTTTTAAAATTCAAGAGCTCGAAAAGATTCAAACAAAATTGAAAAACAGTGTGATTCAGCTGAGTATAGCTGTCAGAAAGGGTAACAAACTGTTTTAAGTTTTGCAATTTATCCTCGAATATTGTAACATGTGACGTTATGGAATTGTATGCAAAGTACTAGTCGGGTTTTACACCATTTTATTTAAGTCCGCCATTATTAAAGGCACTTGGTTACACGAGTTCCTTTAAATAAATGATAATAGCGAGTTTTTACTAATAACTGATATTAAGTCAGAGAATTAGCTAATGACTGATATTCAAGTACTCCCATCCAGACTCTCTTAAACCATTTTTGATGTCAGTTGTTTTTGAAAGAGAATTACCAGCCCACCACAGATCACTCTACCACTGGCGTTTGGTTTATTATGACTGATTATCTATGGAGTTAATTCAAACAAAACTTGAAACATTGCCTGTACAATGATAGTATATTAGAGTACAGTGTTATCTTTCCTAATTAACCGAATAAATTAAGTATTCAAACGGAATAATTTCTGATTACAAGAGTCTAAGTAACTTCATCTTCCCACAGGGAGTGGCCTAGCTAACAATGGCAACAGTAATCCACAATGTGGAGGACTACATAGCGTCCCTCAAGGTCAGGCTTCATTGTTCCAGTGCGCACCACCCTTATTTGGACAATACGTCAACATACAAATTCCAGGTACTTCGACGAGTCTCACATTGTGTGAAGTACTCATCAACCCACCGGTGTCAGGTATGTAGGTGTTCCACAGTGTTCTTTAGAATTATGAAATACCAGTCTTCTAGTGATCACTTTTTGGTTTGATTAAAAGTCAAGTATGGGAATCTCAGGTTCTGAGATGATACTTACCTTGTGTGAAGTATTCGTCAGCCCGCCGATATCAGCTAAGTAGATATTTTGTCTATAAACTACTTCAATGGTATGTTGTACCCGATGTTGTATTGGCTTGAGGCTGAGAAATTGTCCGAAAAGTGACTTCCACTTCGTCTCGGGCAAATGAGAGACCTCGGAGACAATTTGGAAGCCGAGAGGCTTACTTGTATAAGCTCAATACAACATACCACAGAAGTAGTTTATAATCATTTTATGATTCAACAAAGATGACCGACACTCGAGAGCTGACGTGCGAGTATCTATTCGTCCTCTAGACGGCTTCAGCTGGTACAATTAATGGTTTTATTTTATACTTTTATAGGGAAAACTTTTGTGGAAATCATTGCTCTTATAAAACACGTCAAAAAGTTATTTTAGGCAACGTCGAGCTGAGATGTTTTAGGCTACTTTTGCTTCAAGAAGAGTGTTTGAAAAGTCTTAGAGCGAATGTCTTTGAACTGTCGAACGATGAACAATAAAGAACTATATATCAAGTTGGTTTAATTCCCTATTCAAAGTTTAACAACACCCGGTCGTGTTTTACAGCCTGTAAATACAACTACAAACCATAGTAATCTCTTATTGAAAGTTATTTAGAAGTATTTGATAATAATGTTTACAGATAGATTCGAAAACCTGTATAAACTGGGTTTCTTTCATGTTGATTATGACTTTACAGTTTACTCGAAAAAAAATGTATTTCCTATAATTGTCTTCTGAAATTCTGTAAGACTTCTTCATAGAGATAGTTTTGAGAAAATAGTAACTATTTAGCAAGGTTTAAAACAGTGCATTGATTCCAACCCGTGGTTTGAAGTTCGCTTAAAATAACGGTTGAAATTATCCTTGACAAGATCAAGAAAATTAGTGACTGGCTTGATTGGAAACGAGTTTTGGCCTGCTGCATTCGGTTATAAACAACTAGTGGCCCGGCAAAGGTATCCCGGGATCGAATCTAATAACCAATAGTAGCGCACGATTTGACAGTAAAAATTGTTGTTGAACACACCACTACCGCGTCGCATGTAGTTTATGCTAGTCAGTTCGACCAAGTGCATGATTTCCGAGAGGAAAAGAGTCAGAGAAGTCTCTTATTTGTTCGGTTCAGATCAGGGCAGAGTTTTTCAATTTGTGAAGCTTCCATGATGCGACGCAATATCCAGGAATGAGTGGGCGCGGTGACGTTCCACGTGAACGAGTTTTGGGGTTGAGATTTGATGAGAGATGTTGAGCTGGTTCGGAGAACCTGGAGATGTCTGAAACACACCGATGCGAAATATATACGTCTTTAAAAAAAACGATAGGAGCTAGACAGTTACTCAAGTTCAGCGTATTTGAAATATTGAGTTGCCGCAGTTCCAAAACGCCTCTCCAATGTGCCTAGCTAAGAATCTATTTAATTTAAGATGCCTAGAACATGAACAACCATTTGATATTGTTGTCTTCCACAGCAAACTTGGCTTATTTAAAGCCGACAAGTCAGTCAAGTCGATTGGAAAATTCTCGTTATGGCGTGGATGGTATCTATCAAACGAACTTTGGAAAAAAAAATTGCACTCACACACAAAGTGGAGGTGAAATGAGCCCCTGGTGGAGGGTGGATTTTGGACGAGTGGAGCCTGTGTCCGAGGTGTATTTGGTTAACCGGGGAGATTGTAGCTGTGCGGACAGACTTTGGAGCATTGATGTGAGAATAGGTAAGGGATTTAAGCACGAGTGTTAATTGAATGAACAACTGGTCTGTCTGAGGGGCGGAAGATATAAGCTCACATTTAAACACGTATCTTAGGTAAACTTTGAGGTCATTTTGAGGTTATTATTTTTGTTATCACTGTTGTTGTTATTTTTATTATTATTACTGATATTATTGTTGTTATTGACATTTTTACTATTATTGTTGTTATTATTATAGAAATGGAAAACGAGCCCGCAAGCTATGTTCAGTTATATAAGCATGCGTGAATGTTCAAGTTGACAAAAAGAGTGTCTAGGAAAGTTTTTAACACGAGCTGTGGCTTCTTATACACTACAATATAGTCCTTCTCGATACATAGCTTCTTATTATTTTTAAGCTTTGAATGACTTTTCTTACGGCTGGCACCTTATTGAAACAAATGTTCTGCGATGAAAACAAAGTTCAGTTTACAGAATTGATTTAGTATAGCTTAAAGCTTACATGATGATTAAATACTCAAGCCTGCCTTAAATTTCCATTTGTACTAAACTCATTTAACCTGAGACATCTAGGCAACAGTACAACAAATGGAGGTGTTTCTAACACACGGTGTGGAGGTTTGTACTCGGTTCCACGTGGAAAAGCGATGTCCATTTACTGTGATCCAAGAGTTTACGGACGATATTTGTACGTAAGACGGCCAGGTATCTTCGGTATATTGACTTTGTGTGAAGCCGCTGTCTTCGCTGAAAGCAGGCGTAAGTAATTGGCAGCTATTTCTCAGTAATTAATACACAAAATTAATCGGTGGAAATATTATTGATATCCAACTGCATAGTTCATCGAACAAACACGATAGTTTTTAAGTTAAAACTGAGTCTTTAAGGGGGAAGGTGCGGTATTATACGCATTTTTGTAACGTAACTAAGATTTTTTTCAAATCTCGAAAGAACTTTGCAAACGAAAGGCAGAAAAATCATTATCCTTGAATTTAGTTACTTGCAAGAGTTTGGATATGGGGCTCGATGGTCCAAGGTTTAACCTAAATGATTGTTCGTCACTTTCACTTTCTCAGTCCACTGAGAATCCCAGAAAACGCTAGAAATTGCAAAAACTGAAACTCTGACACACAAGCACATACCGTACCTTTTAAAAGTAAGCCAGGTTCAGTGTTGAAAACTTTTTAACCTTTCCTTTGCAAAAATTTCCAGAAACATTGTTGCTGTTTCGTTGAAGATTGAGTTTTGCTTATACCTTTCTCGGAAAACGAGGAAACTCAAGATTTCTTCTTTTTATCAATACATTTATGCATTGAAATCAATTTTAGCTACAGTAGAGTTTCTACCACTCAGTATGTTTGAACTTTAATTACTCAACAATTTAAAGTAAAACCATTTCCTTCTCTTTTATCTCAGCTGTTATTGTCAAGGCAAGTCCCACCAATATGAGAGCTTTTGAGAAAGAGCCAATCAAACTGCAGTGCATAGCTCCATCCTACCCTCCTCCCAAGGTCATGTGGAAGAGGAACGGCGTGATTTTGCCCCAAACAGAGCAATCGATTGAAAAAGTCGCTGCGAAGGGCGACAGCGGTACCTATGAATGTGTAGTCAGCAGTATCCACGGAAAAGATATGCACAAATTTAACCTCACTGTTGAAGGTATAATGTTACTGTTAGTGCTAGTGGTCGTTCTTTGCCAAGCACGTAGAAAGAGTGTCTTTCTGCAGTAAAGATACCTTGGTGTCAATTCAATAAAATGTTTTTATTTTTTTTAATGTTACAAATTTAGACTTTTTTTTAATGAACTGCTTTCAGAAAGATGTGCTGTAACCAAGAGGGGACCCAGGAAAACTTTAGGGAATTGAAATTATAGTGGGGTTCAATCAAGCATAAAATTTTTGCACAGGGTCTCAAAACCCGAGTCTAAGAGATGAAAGTATCCACCCAAACAAGTGGTACAAGTTTGAAAGTCCAAACGGAACACCAAAACAGGTACTTGTAGAAAGTGCGGCTCTTTTAAAGCGTAAGATCGAGTCGCTGCGACAGCAAGTGTTAGAGTGAGTATGAGTGAGATAGTGACAAGCTAAGTTTAAGCAGTTTCTATCGTTTCCTTTTATTGTTTGCAAGCTCTGGAACCGCATCTGGCCAATGAAATAACAACAACAACAACAACAACAATAACAACAATAATAATAATAACAATTGTTTTTTTTATTAAAACCACGAGATAAAACCTAACTACAGTAAAACTATAATACAACTACTGTAAAACACAAAGAATACCGAAAATACAAATTACTGTGGAAGGGTTTATACTAATGTGGAGACACACATTGCAAGATTTTGTTACAGTAAGGAATAGTAAGGAACGATGACAGTACAAAGGACTTTTCAATCAAACTAGCAAACTATATAACTCATACAGGAAAGCAATCTCCCATTAAACCTTCAGGAAAAGGTTTCAGAATAAGCAGCTCAAAGAGAACTTCTCATTAGATCACTTAAAGATCAATAGAACTTTCTAGCCGTATTGTGCCAGCAATGTACAAAACGGGTCTGTATTCATTATGCGCCTTAGTGTTTTCACTTTCTTTCAGTTTAGATTTTATACTTACTTTACTTTTGCTTTACAATTTCAATAGTTTTTATAGTTTTAATTGTATTTTTAGGAGGGACATTATTAAATCGCTTTTTCTTTGATTGCAAGGAGCAAGGGGTTGATGAACCCTTGGATTTTACTTTTATTGTTCAAGCTACTTAAGAATACAATTGCAAAATGTAGACTACATTCTTAAAATCAGCAGTTCTTATGGAATGAACACGTTTTAACGAGTCTTAGTTTTTGACCAGTATTTTTGAATCACTAACATATTTTGTTTAATTACGTACAGTTACCAGTGCAACTTGTATGTAAGCAAATATCAGCAGTCCTGAGCAAGATTTGACTACGAGGCATTTAAGCGTTGACATTAACGTCTTTTCTTTTACAATTACACCTACGTACACACACTCAAGTGTCTTAGCTCCAGAATTATCTGAACATCAACAATATCTCACATCCAGATACCACGTGATTCGGTTGCTGAAAAAAGTTGTGGTACGCAGGCTCCCGGATGGATGAAAGGTGAAATGCCTGCGATCAAAGACAGTATTGTCCAGCGTACAGTCTGTTTTCACCTAGACGGCAACAAGTGCAGGAGGGAGCCTAGAACTAGTCACTTCCAGAGGGTACCCGATTGGTCTATGTTATAGGCCAGTTGCGCGTCATCAGCCAGGTTGGAGAGTCGATGGCAGAAATTCCATTTTTTTGGGACCATACTTTGCTCTTTATAGCTTTGTGATTTCCGTACG
>JAOBYF010186213.1:0-10544 GCA_025403605.1 Parazoanthus darwini | reverse complement strand
CTACTACTACTACTACTACTACTACTACTACTACTACTACTACTACTACTACTACTACTACTACTACTACTACTAGTGCTATTCTCACTATCACTATCACTACTGCCAACTGTTGTACAAGCACTACCAATACTGCCACTTCAAGCAACCACACCCTTCTTACTGAGTTAGGAAGATAGTGCAGACCTTCAACTCCAAGAGAAGAAATATCTGCAAGTTTTGTGATTCTAATGAAGTAGAAGATGAATACCATTTATTATTTAGTTGTTCTTTTTACTTTGAATATAAACCAAATATACCTAGATTTTTGGAAGCAAAACACTTCTAGGCTTAGCAACTTCAGACAATTTAAATAAATATTTTTGCAAGAGCCATTCCTCGACTCCTTAAATAATTCAAACATAAAACGGGATTAAATTAAGTTTCGAATAAGAAATCATTACTTGTAAGTAGAAACCGGGAGATAAATAACACCTCTTGTTGAAAGAAGAAACAGGATCCGTACACTATGGACTTTGAAAGAAGTAGAAGATGAATTACATTTGATTTTCAGTTGCATCCAAATGATGAAAACTATTTTATAAAAAGGAAATTTTTTGCAAAAATCACTGCAGCAGCGTTTTACGTTGCAAATTACATTACTAAATGTTTTGCAAGACGGAAAGACGTTATCCAACATTCTAAAAGCTGTTACATTTTAATATAATTAAAATTGAATACTCGTCAAAAATTGTTTTTACTTTATTGCACATAATTATTTACAAATATGGTTTTAAATCTATTTCTAGGTTTTGCGAGCATTACCATAATTTTTGTAAAGATGTATTGCCGTTGGGTATTTTTAGAAGGTTTTGTCGAGATAGTTTTTTAAAAAAGTTAAAAAATATAATAAAAAAAGGTTCTAAACTAAGCTACTTGTGTTCCAAGGATTTACAATTTAAAAATGACACATTTACAACATTTAAAGGAATTTTTAAGATACTTATTTTTTTTTTCGGATTTTAGCCATCTTTAAACTAATTTTAATTTTGAGTTGTCTGTAGATTTTATCCTAATTGAAAGCCATCTTTTGTACTCTACTGTCGGCTGCAAAGAGTATTTTCTGAAGTTTTAATGAAGTGTCTTTATAATATTCCTTGCAGTTTACCAAGGAAGGGATGGTTGGCAGATCCGGCTCCTTGGGTTGGTTAATCTCTTCAGCCTGGTGTGGACATTACCGGGGTGCAGCACAGGTTAGTTGCTGAATTTATCAAAAAATAAACTTCAAGTTGAACGTTTTTGAAGGCACTACTCCCTGCAATATATCATTTTATAGGTAACCTTAAAACTTCGTTTCAAACTTACCTGGCTCGCCAAACCTCTTATGTTATTCCACGTAACCAGCGTCTTAACCTGTTTCTCAATTATAGCACTTTGCTACTTTAAAGCTACTTTGAGTTTACATTAAAAGAATGTTCAGTGCGGTAGTTGCTGTTGTTATGAAAAAAAAAAACGGTTTTCAGTTAAGGTAGAGGGAGGTAATATTTTGACAAAGTTAAAACAAATTAGTTGAAGTTGGCGTCCCCACCCGAACACTCAAAAAGCTCCCGACCAACTTTTTATTTTTTTTTCGTATTTTTTTTCATAATGTTTTATTGATATCGTACCACAGCAAAACCTGGTAAAATTTAGATTTTCTCGCCCAATAGTACTTGCCAAAACTTTTCTAAATCTGACTTAATGATGTGTTTTAAACACAGTATTTAAGAAGTCAGTATCATAGGACTCCAAGGGACCAGTGTCAATAATTTGGAATATTTATCAGCATGTGCTTAATATCTTTATCTATAGTATTTCAAAAAGGAGAGGCTTTAATAAACAATATCACCGAAAAAGAATACACTTGGAGTGCATTGATTTTTTGAAAAAAAAAAATTAAAGAAAGGACACTAACTGTTTCATAGCTTTACTTGGCCTTAAGGCTTAATGCGTGAAAATTAATTAGAATGCCAGAACAAGTGAGTTTCAGGATCGTGTTTCATTTCATAACAATGATTTCCCAAAGAACTATCAGAGAAATGTCACTGCACTCGTCCGCAAGAGCACGAAAAATCTTACAGAAATAGAATTGTAAACGAAAGAGTGCTAGGTGATTAACAAGGCAAGAAAAACGTGTTTTACGTATAACTGCGGTGGCATATTAATTGAAAGAACTAACTGGTCGCGAAGCCTCAACAAGCTCCAAAAGGAGGGTACAAAACTGTTTTGTTTCAGTAGTTGAAAGAACTAACTGGTTGTGAAGCCTCAACAAGCTCCAAAAAGAGAGTACAAAACTGTTTTGTTTCAGTAGGTGGATCCTGATAGTGCACTGAATCGCTTAAAAAACGTAGGTTTCACGCTGTATATGTATAAGCCTCGCGGATGATTTATATGCTCACCATCTTCTACATTTGCCTGCGTGTTTAATCGTAAATATCCCCGATGTTCACACACGGCCAGATTTGCAACACACGCACGCCTTCCGGCCTAGATCGACTTGTTCAACCGCCAGATCGTGGGTCACTGATTTAGTTAGTACACAATGTTATCGCTGCTGCTCTTTCTCACTACACAAAATTCATTACATTCAATTTAGTTTTACCTGCCGAAAGTATAGCTGGCACGCGCAACCACTTGTGCAATATTATAGTGTACTTTAACTTCCCATTAAAGGCCATTAAATAATTCTACGCATCCAAGGCTATAGCCAAATTTCCGGTACGCAGTCGCGTGAAGTAATAGCCTGGAGCGAAAACAATGAATTTATAAATAATATAAAAGATTTCATCTCACTGAAATTAAAGGGGATCACTGAACAAATTGCAGCAAATGTTAAACTTTATTTTTGTTCTATTTTAGTATTTTTGCTTCGCTACGAAATAGCATTTACGATACACACTGAATTTAGTGAATGAAGTAGATCAAAATCTATGGCATGGTAACCGCAACAGCTAAAAGCCAATTACAGCGGTCCCTGTTACATAACTATAACAGAAAAGAATATAAATAAACAAAATCAAATAGATAAAAAGATACGGTAAGTATAAATAAATAGACAAAAAAATCAAACAGTTATCGAAAAACAGTAGCAGACGCGGCGGAACAGAGTTTTGCACGAATTGCACTTGAGACAGATTCAGCAGAATTTAAAAAAAAAAACCTGTTAGCATCTTCCGAATTCAACAGAATTTACAGAAGGGACCAAGTCCGTGTAAATATTCATTTCCATTTTAACAAATGTATGTTTATTTAATTCACGTGTTTCATGTACGAACTATCGCACATTTATCGTATTCGTAGCAACGTGGTCAGTTACATCCGCCATTTTGATATCAGAAACATTGTACTGTGTTGTTCTATTTGCACCGTTCATAAAAAAAAAACAAAAAAAACCCCGCAAAGTCGGTGTTATTGTAAACATGTTCATTGCTGTTATTTTACATATACACGACTCGTAAGTACTACATGCGATTGCATTTTTAAACTGTCTCGTAAGACAAACACTTTTACCTTTATGCCAATTACTGTACTGTCTGAAAATAAACAAGTAACGCAAAGCAACAATAACAGATTTCAGTTCTTGTAAGGTGTACTTAACATTTTCTCTTTCTTTTTTAAGACAGAAGAGGAAGAAGACAAGCAAGAAGCGGACGAAGATGATTAGAATATCACACGATCAATCGTAGAATAAAACTGTAAATAAGAAAACGTGTTTTCATAAATTAAAGGACCCAAATCGCAGAATTTGGTTACGGTCGTGAAATGCAATGGGTTTTGCTTAGATGCCAGTTCCAACTAGCCTCGTCCCCAGTTATCCTCCTTGTCGGTTAGCTCCGTTTGCCTGATCGCTAAGCTTCTCATTCAAAATGGCGAAAGCCGAAGCTTTTTAGCGCCCAGTACGACCGCGCCGCCTGTGAAGCCAAACAGGTTGACTGGGGAAGAGGCTAAGTTTCCGCTAGCGTGCCGTGTGTGCAGGGTGCGTCTCTTACCTATCGAAGTAAACGTCACCCAGAAGGCTTTGCGAGATTAGCAACACTCGCTTATTGCTTACTCGTTTTCAAAGTTTCAGCACTCCCAATATCAACAGAAGTAATTGAGATTGATTTGGAATGCAACAGCTAAGTTACCGTGGTATAAAGTACATTCGGAATGTTTCAGCTGGTGTTTTTAAATAATTTAGCGGCACAATACAAAATAGCTTTGTAACAGTATATTCAGCCATTGGACGTTAAAAAAACTTTTAAACACATTATCTCTTACTATGATGACTTCATCCAACTAATGCCACAAAAATTATTTCCGCATATCAAGAAACAGTTTTGCAAAAGGTTTCTGCTAAGTGGTCAAATGGCTCAGATCAAGGTCCAAGAAAACGAAGTGGAAGAGGGGGAGGAGCTATGGACTGGGGCAAGTCAGATTAACCAAGTTTTCTTGGCTTAAAAGTAAACTATAGGGTTCGTTTTCATAAACAAGTAGTTTTGATATTTTTAAATATTTAAAATTTAATTTTTAGAATATACTTGCTATACTTTAGTTAAGAATTTTAGTTAAGACAGTTCTATGTTTTTTAAATTTCGGTTCAAAAGTTTTGAGTTTTCCAAATCGTGTAACTTCGAACTATGTTTATCGTGTAGTAACATTTATCTGATACTAAGAAGTGCTTCTGTGAAACTGTAAAGTATAAAGTATTCTGTTGTAGTTTACACGATTTCTTAGTTCATGAGACAAATATTTAATTTCGTGGTTATCAAGCAGAAAAACGTTTCAAAACGACCTGTATCTATATGTCTTTCTTGTTTCGTATTGAACAGGCTACTGTTTGAAAACGAGAGATTTCGGGAACTGTCAGAATTTAGCCATCGATGATGGTTTTATCAAACACACAATAAAGATGGCAAAATTTCCCGTTTTAAAAACTTGTAGTCTGAAAATATTTTATCACAATTGACAAATTTGGATACATATACATACACATATACGTACATGTAAACATAAAAATACCGATTAGAGTGGAGAATAATTGCGCAAAGGACACAGCTACACATAGAATTTACCATCAGTTCTCAAAGGAAAGTTTGTGTTTCTATGAAGACTTTCAGTGTAATTTAACAATGACAAGGTAGGGGTTGTCAAAAGTTAATCATTACATATTCGTCCTACAATATCGTTGGCAATACAAGTATTAAATGAGCAAATTAAAAGCTACGTAGTCACAATAAACGCTCAGTATCAGATTCTCCTGTGCTACAAAATATAGAAAATTGATTTACAGATAGCATTTTACCAATCAGTGGCCTCTACAGCGTTATGCAATGGGCCTAATGCAAGAAGTTAAGAGCCTCATTATACTGGATCGCAAGCAGTTTCATCGTGTGTCCGAACAAGGCAAACACGCACATATCGTTGATCCAGCTATATGTAAAACATAAGATTAAATTTGTGCTTTTTTAAATGATAGAATTTATGCTGTTTTCGCACCCACGCTGGGACACCTGTGGTCCAATACAGTGAGGCCACACACGTGTTGCAAAGGGTCCATGCTGCTGTACTTTCTAAGAATAAACCCAGCCTTGAGCTTGTTACGACATTAGAGCTTTAGACGTAAAGGTACTTTCCCTATGAAATGCAAATTCCACACTTTCCCACGCTTCTCAGAGGCAAATGACGACGTTACATAATATGGTAAGTTGTTACGACATTTACAGTATAATTAGTGAACACTTGAAAACTCGACGTATTCAGGCATTTGCATTCGGTTGATGATAGCAAGTCACTATGTGTAATGAAAACTTCCATTCAATATGGACTTTCTATAACATTTAGAGTGCTCGTAATTATACTCCAGGGCCCGGTTGTACGAAGAGTGGATAACTTTATCCAGTGGATAAATCCCTATCCGGTGGATAAAATTGGCGCGCTCTTGATTTTGATTGGATAACGAGCAAACTTTATCCACTGAATAGGGACTTATCCGCCAGATAAATTTATCCACTCTTCGTACAATCGGGCCCTGATGATCATGAGCATTAATAAAGTGTTCCATCCTACTAACTGTTCCAAGGGTCCGACCATTTCATTCTTGGGGAGGGGAGGATGGGGGAATAGAAGAACTGCTTTCTTAAGAACAACTAGCATTTTCCAATGCTTTTTTTTACAACTTGACAATCCCACCGCTCTCCAACCAAGAAAAGGTGATATTAGATAATCAATTTCTAAACCAAAGAAATTTTATGCAAAATGTTGTTAAACATTTTTCAAAAAGCTCAGATTAGCTGTGTCACACCTCGTTGCACAACCAATTAAAATCCAGTATTTCATTTAACGACTTAATTGTAACAAACAATACGTTTCCTTGCAAATGATACAAACACGTTCTGAGTGATTTTCAAAATAATATTGATCGGTTTTGTTAATGCAAGCACGTGTCTGTGTCAAATCGACATCAGCAATATCACTGGGCAAACTACATTGGCAGCGACCCCGAAAACTGCAGTTTCCGTAGACTGCTATTTCTGTAAGCGATAATTTGTAGGTATAGATTTATGGAGAGCCCCTCGCTAAATTACCCTTTGGGTAAAAACAAGTCTTCTGGAAGTAAGCAAAATTCTTCATCACCTTCATTCGCCTTAATCACAATCTTCTAAATCATAAGAAAACCACATGGAAAAGATAATTATGAATCCGAGGGAGCCTCAATATATTTCTGACTCATTCACTTCATAAACCACAAGTAGTTAAGATTTTAATGAGGTTTTAAAGTGCACTAGGTTGTTTGGTCGCTTTTTCCATTTAAAAATCATAAGTTTTTTCCCTCGGACATAACTAACTAACTAACTACCTCAATCACATCACGAGTTTCTTTGAAAGATGTGAATGATTATTTTGTTATTTTTTAAGCCAATCAGTTTCGAAAGCCGCTTGAAACTCTATGCATGAGATATTGTCTATATTACTGTTCGCTTAAAAAAAGTGTCGAAAGGAAGTGTTATAGACAATAGGTTCTCTTAGCCTACGTAGAGGTTTTTGTCATTAAATATCTGCTCGTTTTCAAGCTTTTCAAATTATACAATAAAAATGAAAATATCATACAATAAAATATTTATTCCACGTGCATACATGCTACAGTAAATATTGCCCGGATACGAGAGATATATAGCTGGTAGTCCATGTGTCTATGCACGAAAAGCAGATGTTTTCTACAAACCATTAAATTGTTTTGGGCTAACCTATAATTAGCCAAACCAAAAATCATGGTTACCTCACAAGGATGGGTACGGAAAACACATGCAATATTAGAACCCTGAAGTCGTAGCTAAGTGCCCACTTAGTGACTGCCACGAGGTGCGTTGTATCGTGTTCAAGAAACAAAGCGTTTTAACTGTTAACTTGAGATCGAACACGTGTGTACATTCAGGTAAAAAGAACAAAATGAATTTGTCTTGTCTTGTCGTGCTTTCAATTAAAGCTGCCATTACTGTGGGAATTTATTAGAATCTGTAATCATTTACTGAAAACCCGTTGGAATACACTCGAACAAATCCATACACATTAAAAAAATCCTTGATATCAACTTAGTTCGGTTCATTTTGTTTTGCGACTCCGAAACCCTTGTTAACCTTTGCATCTGACTCAATTTCACTGTTCTGATCAGTTATAACTGAATGAATATACGGCGTTATTATAATGAGTTTGGAAACTTTAACCCAACGATATGAAGTCAGCAACACAGATTGTTGTTGAAGGAGATAGGCAACCGCTGTGAAAGCAGGTATTGTTTTGTGTCCTAAAACTGCACTAAATGTGGTAAAGAACAATTTATGTTAAATGAAAATGCGTTTCTAGGGTTTTTAGTGTGACGAGGTGACATCACAGGCAATACGAAACTCTCAGTGCTAAGTTACTCAGCTTAACGGATTGTAAGCAAATGAAGCCTTTACCTAATGCTTGCGTCAATAAACGTCCACAACATCCCGGATGCAATATACGTCATGCTACCACCACCAACCTTTATAAAAGCAGCTCTGAAACTCTCTCAGTTAGAAACTGTCTTAACTTCTGTGACTTCCTGACCTCAATTACACAGTGTTCAAGCTCGAGATGAGAACCTTAATCCTGCTTTGCTTAATCTCCCTGGCCGTTGCTGCGCCTTTATTCCAGCAAGATGAAGAGGTGGAGAAACATTTGCCAGTAGAAACGATCGTAAACAGCAACCGTTCACCTCGCGAGCTACATTCCAAAAGGTAAGTAAACTACTTCTCCAATCCCGTTACTTTTATCAGGAAGACGATGCATATTTACAAGCAGATATATGCTAGTTTTCAGTGATGTGGTCCAACCCTAAAAAATTTATATGCAGTTGTAAAAACATGATCAAGGGAAGAAGATTTTATATAGGTTTGACATCTTTGCTTCTATAAGATGTTCATTGAGTTGACAATAACCAAAATCGATTAGCATCGCACATAAATTACGAGCAGGAACAAGAAAAAAATTAATATGCTTTACATCATGCATGAGAGAAACTCCTTGCTTAAGGAGAAACCGCTGCGTGAAACACAGTCATTAGAAAGAAAACCGCCAGAGGTTGACTGGCAGTAATTGCTTGCATCTTTAAAAAGCTGTGTTGCCAGCATGGTTTTCTCAACGATAAAGAACATACACTGACAACCAATAATCTTTCAATTAGCGTTAACTGATTACATAACTAGCACTAACTAATGAAGATACTGCATCATGAAGAAATTGCAGGCAACGATATCTGCCTAATTGCAGCAACCAAAATAACCCTAGATGTTCAAGTTCACCCAACAATCCACTAACATTTGCTACTGTTTGCTAACCCAACTACATAATTTACGCCAGATAATTATCAAAGAATTGACTGACACGCATTTTTTTTGACAATTTCTTTTTTCTTACAGGAAAGCCAAGAAACACTGGCAAATAGACCTTCCATGGATGGGGTAGTCATGTGTATAACAGCCTCATTTGTCATGACCTGCCAAGGTTCGATTAAATTTTTATGAATTTTTAGCTATACCATTATCAATAACTGATTTGTTTATGTTCGTAATACTGAGTCACTATTATATGATTGTTAAAAGTACTTTTTCATGAACTTACTTTTCCCTTAAATAACCAACCAACAACTAGCAATTGCAAAGACAGCACGTAGTTTGTGATAATTGTTGATATTGCTTCATTATCAGGGCCGGCGGAACGCTTTTGTGAGTGGGGCGGCAATAAGAAGCAAATGAAAGAAAACGAGTCGAATAGCTTCGCGTTTTAAAATTATATCATAAAATTTGGCGGAAAAAAGTGGAGCGTTCATAGCTCCTGTTCCGCCGGCCCTGATTATTGTCCAGTTTTGGTGTTAATTTTTACTTGATCCTCGCTAGGGTCTGGGGACTGAATGCCATCACGGTCTGTAAAATCCTCGTTCAGTTTTCCAATTGTTGTTGCATTGTTATCCATTGGCTTGCCTATAGATTAGTTATTCAGTATTCTTTGCATTTCAGTGGAGAACCGACTTTGTAATTCGGTCAAGCTCAATTGAAAAAATCTCAGTGCACGTGCAAACGTGGGTAGGGAATCGTCACATTTCGATTTCACTTCCATTCACTTTTTCTTTTGCTTGCTCAATTATTACATTCCTTTTCAACCATACAGTGATAATTACATAACAATAGTTAAACAGTAGTGATATGTTCTAATTTTAAATAGAATATACCACTACTGTTTACGCCTTTGATTTGGCCGACGAGAAACGTCGTAAGGAGGTTGCTTTGGAGATCCCCACCCCCTCCACCGTTGGAACGTCACATATAGCAACGACACTTTATTGTATACATAAACTCTTCAAATTTACTGTAAAAGCATAGCGTTTTCAAAGAATACCTTCTACGATCTTATTTGAAAGGTTTTCGAAAAAGTTCTATTAGAATGACTTTGGTAATGACCATAATTTAGAAATTTGCATTTGCTCAAATTTCTGCGAGTCCTTTGATAGGATGTGTTCCATAATTATTCTTTAGCAAGAAATTTTCAAAATAATCAGATTATCTATCATATCCTACTCAAACTTCATTCTGAAAAAATGCAGACAGTAGCATCGAGTTATTTTGTTTTACTGTACAAAGATGTTATCAAATTCCCCCTCCCTACTCCCCCGCATGCTGTTTCTCGTTTGCCAACGCTTTTCTCAGTTGTCATGTGGTGCTGGATGAGAGCCGCGTGAAAACGCTTTTGATACGGCGTTGTGCTAGCGCAGAATTTAATTGAAACCGTTTAACTTTACTAAAAACACACGCTCAAAACAAACACTTAACAGTTTCTTCCTTACTAATTCTAAATCATTTTGGACAATTATGTTAATCTTGTCCTTCTAAAACCATAGTTAAGCGAGCGAAGTTGTTATGAAACTCGGCCAGTTATAGGTTTTTGTTCTCTGTCTCTTTTGTTCGTTGGCCTTGACGGTGCACAAAACACAAAAGGAATTGAAATGCACGTGGCTCCCACATTGAAGA
>JAOBYF010186102.1:0-10546 GCA_025403605.1 Parazoanthus darwini | reverse complement strand
CCGATCTCCCCTGATACACCACCTGTAAATTTTGTGAGAGTGAACGTTTGGTTCATCAAAAAATGAGAGAATGTAATAAGCACAGCTCACTAGTTAAGTCAGGAGGTCGGCAAAAATTGGGGACGTAACATTTTAACAGCTAGAAGATAGAAATCAAGGTAGTTTCGATAAAAAGAGGAGAGGTCATGAATTTTTTAGTATCGAGAAGAGGGATCATGTACATTTTGTTTTCAGGGTGCTAACCAGGTTTTCTTGAAACTACTAAAAACTTGCCGAATCTCCTCCCCCTGAGCGGTCCCCAAGCGCTAAGCAGCAAGACGAAAAATTTAAAATGTGTCCAAAATTCACTTTCAAGAATTTGCATAACGCATCCTTCAAAAGTTTTTTACCAAGACACTCTCCAAGAAAAGCACTATGAATACTTCCGCAGGGCGACAGCCAAAATTTTCTTATCAATTTAGCCCAACGGGAAGGTGAAACTTAACCCCCTCCCCCTCCCCCATGATTCTCCTGGAATTCGTCCATAGGACACTCGCGAGTCAACATGCAACGATTCCATTTTTGAGACAATTTAATAATAATTATACAAAAATATTTGTCTATTTCAACCATTAGTGATAAAGTACCCGGACAAAATTTCACTTTACCACCCGAGATTCATAAATATATTACATGTATGCAACTTCTCATGTGCTAAACAATTCAAGCAAGCCCGTTGTCCCCATCATAGTCACCGACACGCCAAACTTGAGCTCGTTACAGATCACCAAGGAACAATTAGTTCAA
The DNA here is from genome assembly GCA_025403605.1 of Parazoanthus darwini. Lineage (NCBI taxonomy): Eukaryota > Metazoa > Cnidaria > Anthozoa > Zoantharia > Parazoanthidae > Parazoanthus > Parazoanthus darwini. Next base: position 9,760 of record JAOBYF010186102.1, on the reverse strand, counting down.
CTAACGACATAAACATGGCCGAACAATACCATTTTGCCTCTTTTAGACCTGGAACGGGCACAAAATTTGCATTTTCTCGATGAAAAAATAGTGGTTGTGACTGCGTGCAAGTCCGTTTTTACATGAGTAATTTTGACAAGCCCAAAGTTCATTACTACCATTGTTAAATGCTGGTTTCATAAAGCTATGCAACAGACAATAATCGTTGTAATAAGCAAGAATCTAACAAGAATTTCATAAAGTCTAAAGTTGCTTGCCGAGTGGTTGTCACGACTTGTACCCCATAACCTACAGTCAAAAATTACAAAAAAGTAAGGAATAGCATCGCGCACGGTTTGCATCCAATTTGCTTTGGCGCAAGAAATATTGCCCCTGCAAAACGCGGCGACTTATGGTATTTAGTATTTCAAAAAATCCGAGTGCTTCTTTCTAAAATCGATTTGAAACAGAAAGAATTTTTCCCGGTATTAAAGAGGCTATGCATATGGCGGTGTTATGGTGTAATATTTTCTGTTTCTTAACTCGTACGACAAGTTATCAACTGACTCAACATATAGCCCAAATATTCTTTGACCCTCGACAATTCCATTTCTTTAAATGTCATTTGTCCAATCAAATCGGTTTTATCAACACACGAAAAACGTATGGGACTAGTTCTTGTAACCAGCACTCTTATACCGAAGAATCGTGATACGTCCTGCCTTTAACACTTTGTTTTTTATGGTGTTCACCCTTCAATCTTGATTGACAAGGTCTTCTGTTAAACCAAAAATTTGGCTGCCCAGTCTGCAACAACAGACGGGCACCACGCACCAATGTAATGTTGATAAGGAAACGTTCGTGCAGAACTACCAAATGGATTGTCGGTTCTCTACCATCAAGTACTTTTCTCGCATCTCAACTTCAGGCTCTGACAGGATGAACACACTGTCGCCAATTAAACGACTTTAAATCACAAATGACAAGTCAAGTTAAGCTGTCCTCTCTCTTCCAGAGGTTACAAAGCGAGATGACAGGTAGTCACACAAAAGGCCATTAAACAGACTTTGGAATGGCGACATGACCAAAGCATTTCAGATCTTCCCGTCCGTGCGTGAAATATATTCGCGTTCAGTTGAATAGCTATCTACTTGGTATCCCTGCATGTGGCATTTCTGCTTTCATACCGGCGATGTCCTTTTGATGAACTACCCCTGTTTTCGGCTCTCTTGTGGATTTCTATCAATTTGGGATAGATGAAGCCAGGTAAAGGTCTCTCACAGGGTTCCCCATCCCAACATTTCCCCATCAAGTCCCAACACTCATCGTCAAAATTATAGAGTCTCTCGGGTCTCACACCTTTACGAACAGAGTTCCACAGATGGTCTTTACTGGCACACTGCTCAAACGCCAGGGGTAGGCGGACAGTACCAGCACAGATGTACCAGAACAAGATACCAAAGGCATACACGTCAACACTGTTGTCATAGCGGCCTGAAAACAATTCAGGAGCCATGTGGATGGGTGTGCCCACAATAGAACCCGACATCATGGCCTCTGGTTTACAGAAACCCAAATCTGTGATCTTGCCCCTGTTCTTTGCATCAAGCTGCAGAAAAAGTAGAAAGATAAATAAACTCTTAAAGTCGCTGCAAGGGATAGGCGTTGGTGTAGAAGTTGATATTGTGGTGCGAGAACATGGTTCGTCCCAACTTTTAAATCATAGTTTATCGTTTATAATGCTAATTTCTAAAATTCAAATTCATACTTTATATAGGTTTCTTAACAATTGTAATAAACTGTAATTTTTTTTGCAAGCTTGTAAGCCCAGACCCCAGAAATGAGTTTTAAAAATCTGTAAATTTTAACGATTTTCTTATTCTCAACATAAACACATTGCAATTCACTTTAGAGTGAGAATGTGTATTAAAGAACATCATTATCATGGTCCAGTTTCACAATCGAAGTTGCTGCTGATCACAAAGACTACAGATTCGCTTTCACAGCATTAGCCTCAACTTGATGTTAAATATCATAAATACAAATGTAGCTATGAGCTATTTACAACTCTGCGTGTTGTTGGAGGCTTGGGCTTCTAATCCTTCTTGCTGGTATTTATGCATGTTCAACACCAAGTCGAGGCTAACGCTGTAGAAATGAGTCTGTGGTCATGCAATCAGCAGTAACTGGGAAAACGTGTAAAATTATACTCCATGCGATGCCATGGATGCACCCTCACTTAAGTCAGTCCCATTGGTTCGAAGTTTCGCAAAGGTCGGGGTCAGGTTATAGTATTTTGTTATTAGTATTAATAATATTCCTTATTAGTGTTAGTATTAGCAGTGTTTATTAAAGTTTATAATAAGGGTGTGTCTATGGCATTTTCGCATGGAGTATATGTCAGAAAACGAAACTGGACTATTTACTGGTCACTTGATCAATCAGAAGTACAGTGCCGCCTTTTTTAAATTGAATCAAAAAACATATTGCTGCAAGGGCCGAGCTTTACTTACCAAGACGTTCTTCAACTTGATATCCCTGTGAACGAGCCCTTGACTGTGAAGGAATCGAATGCCCTCCACCACATCAATGGCAATTTGTATTCTGGATCTGAAGCTGAGACCGGCCTTAATGCCCTGGTAGAGATCGCGCTGGAGGCGATCCATTACCAGCAGGACAGCAGGAGTAGAACCACCACCATAGGTGTAATCTATCACTGACCCAACCAGTGACACAACCCTCTCATGTCGGGGCAGTGTTCTATGATATGATAGACAATGTACAGGAAACTGACATTTGACATTTTTGTCATTTATGACATTCATACAAAAATAAAAACACAATTAACCTGCTAATTGCTTAAAGGTAGTCTGGTTAAAGGTAGACACTAATAAAGAAGTATTTAGCTCTTGAAAAAGCGAATCTACTGTTTTTTATGAACAAACTTAAATAATAGAACCTTTGAATAGTTAAGTGATGTAATTTTGGTAACATGTACTATAGCCTGCGTAGTGGCTGTTTTTTAGGGGAAGGAGCTGATTTTTGGGGGAGAGAGCAAGCGCTGATCAAACTAGCGGCCATGTTGAACCCGTGAGCAAAAGAAAGAACTTGGGAGAGGAAAATCCCGCCTCCCCCTCATTTTTCCTCTCCCAAGTTCTTTCTTTTGTTCATGCGTCCTACATGGCAGCTCGTTTGATCACTGCTTGCTCTCTGACTCCCATAAAAAAACAGCCACTACGCAGGCTACATGTATCACTAAGTTGGAAAATTCATTAAAAACAGAGAGTAAATCTGAATTATTGATGCAAATACATGAAATATGTTTGGAATAGTCCTGGGAATTCAATAAAAATTATATAGTAATCAAGCATCCCTGGATTTCATTACCAATAGGCAGTAGTATGCGATTTTATATGGACAAACAACATGTAAATCATATTTACACATCATGGGACCTATAATATGTTACATTTGATGCTTGTATATAAAATTTACAGAGGTAAGGAGGAGAGGTGCTAGCATGGGGAGGAATTTGGTGATTTTACGTACCTTTTATCATGGGTGGATAATTGACAAAATCATATTTATGTACAATGTCAAGATTACTAATCAAGATTAATCCTTGTAAATTTACTTGTTTCAGCAAAATCTGCTCCCTCACTGAGTGAAACAAAGTCAGCATTTTTATGTTTTGGTTGTCATGAATAATAATGATATGCAAATAAGTGCAACCTTCTGTTTTGACATTCACTGAATATGACATCACACTGGTTGAAATATCTGCATATTCTCTAAAAACCAATCACACAGAACTTTGTAGAATTTAATTTTAAAAGTATTAATTGATCATTTAACTAGCAAACAATGCATTGCTTTATTTATTAATAAATGTTTCCGACGTTCCTGATTTATGTACATCCACTACCAATCATCTCCATTCTTTTGAAATGTTGTATGTTTTTCATTTCTGAAGTAAAGGGACCTACCCAGTGTAATAGAACTCCAGAGCCAAGTCATTCCAGTGCTTATCATCTGGTGGCACGACAGATTTGATTGCACATGGATGGTGCCCCGCCCACCTTTCACATGCATACACAACCCCATACTGCCCCCGCCCAACCTCGCGTCCCATTTGAGGCATGCCATACAGGACCACATCCCTCAGAGAGGTGCTTTCTAGTGCCAGTCGGGCAATTTTGGGGGCATGGTTTTTCCGCACCCTCATCCTCTGCTCTTCTGTCCTCTCAAGTCTACCTGAGTGGTGTGCTTCCAGAAATCTTAAATGGGATGAGAATGCTTCATGAGACTTGATCAGCCTCATCTTGAACTGGCTACAGATGTTCTTAGCTAGTCGTGTCTCACTCAAGGTAGCCAACATGTCACTCGCTACCTTCTGCTTCCAAGTTGAGTCCACTCTAGGAGCAGCCTTGCCAGGCAGAGTCTGTAAAGTCTGTTTCATTTTCTCCCAAAGTAGTCTGGCCAGTGACGAACTGGCTCGGACAGTGACTTGCACTTGATATGCAGCATCTAACACCTGCAGAATATTCTCAAAATAATCAATAATAATAATAACAATAATAACAATAATAATAATTGCATTTGATGAAAGAAATTTTTAGCTTTGTTCAAATCTGCACATTTTTAATTTATTCATGAAAGAGTCTGGGTAAGAATAAGTGCATTGTTTCCACAAGATTGCCTTCACTGTGAGCAGAACATTTCTTCTTTCTTCAGAAGTAAGACAGTGCAATCTCTTTTTTGAAGTTAATGCAATTATGTTTTTCTAAAAAATTGTATGACATTGTGTGGTTCATCAAAGCCTGATCAGAGAATTGTTTACTATTCCTTAAGGGCACTGAATGATCAAACTCAAAAAAAAGTGATATTCAGCTACAAACAAATGCACACCAAATGTGGCTAATCAAACAGACTTTACTAATCAGTGATTACTGCTAATAATAGTTACTTTTGTGAGCATAAGTGTCTTACATGCAGTACTGTAACTGAAACATTAAATTTTGTAGAGGGACAGCACCTACATCTTAAGTATGTACATGCAACTCTAAAATAATAAGATGAGGGCTCACAATCTGTGGTAGACCAATAGACATTGTCCACCAAAAAAAAGGCTCATCTAGAAAATTATGAAAAATTCAAGGCTACTAGATTGCTTTTCTCATATCTCAATTTACATTAGATACTTAAAGTATTTGTTTCTTTGGAACCACAAGATAGCAACAAAACATGAAAAGTAACATGATGGAAGTAACGACATTTAGCAAGCTCCATGTGACAGCTTTAAATTGTTGACCAAATAGCCATTATACTGTAAGTGCTGTGAAATTAACTAAACAGATACTTGTTTTCTTCCAGATTAAAAAATAGAACAATTAGGCCAGACTAAATTAATTTTCAGTAGCATTTCTTTTTTAAATTTGAAGGTTCGGTTGGTTGAAAAAAAGAGAAAAAACAATCCTTTTTTTTCTTTGGCTGTGGCATTCTAACACATCCCTTTCTGCTTGAAATAATACTGACATTATGTATACTGGTAAAAGATGTTGGGTACAAAGAATCAGAAGAATGCTTTTGTATGAAATCCAAACATAGAAATAATTTATTTATTAACAGCAGCTCTTTTTTGTCACTTAGTTTTTTTGTGGAGCTTCAACTAGTTGTTCAGAATTTTTTAAAAGAAAGATAATTTCACAGTTGGTTTCATAATTTTTTTCTGCTTTTTGTCAAAACAGGGTTGGTCGGGTCCATGCTACAAAAAATTTGATTGGTCTGGCCTCAAAAACACAAAACAAAACCAGAAAACATTCATTTCACAAAATGACTTTGAATGTACTTTTTTTTCTTCAACTATATTTTTGTAAAGCAATACACTTTTAGACACATTTTGTAAACCATTGAAACAATGTATAATCAAATGGTATATTATATTATTTTTATTTTTATTATTATTATTATTATTATTATTATTATTATTATTATTATTACATGTATTATTACTACTTACCTGACTCAAAGCAACAGTCGCTGCACCATCATTTTCTGTCTCTTTGTCAAACTTCTCCAAACTTTCTAAACACCTGTGTAAGGTTCCAACATAACTGTCCCTCAAATGCTCAACAGAGCTGATCATGTTCTTGGCAACAGATTTGTTGATCCTGTTCATCACCAGCTCCTGTATCACAGTTGTGCAATACTCGAGGTCCTTTGGATGCACAAGTTCTTCATCGGGCGTAAGCTCAACATTCTCAAATTGTAATGTCTCAACTTCATTGAGAATCTTTGGCTGAAGAGATGTGATAGTTTCATGAATGACATCCCTGATTTCATCTTGTTTCATGTTTGCACTGTCCATTAAAGCATCAAATAACTCTTCCTCCCGCTCCCTTGCAAACTCAATCCTTCGTGGTGTAATGATCATATCCCTAGCCATATCAAATGCTGTGGTAATAAACATACCTAACACCTGTACATGTGCATCATTCAGCACAGTCGCAGCAGTAACCAGGTGGTACTGCAACACTTGACGCACAAAAAGGAGGAAGCATGGAAAGAGAGAAAAGTCTTCAATTAAGGTTGACTTTGGTTTAACAGATTCTATGATCTCTTGGGCTGTTTTTTCATCATTTGTCAATGGCTCTTTGTTATCATCCTCTAACTCTGATGACAAAAAACCAACTTCACAGAGCTGTTCAAAGATTCTGATCCGAGCCTCGGTAAACTCACCAACAACCTGATCTCTAGCATACTCAGTCAGAGAGTCTGATAGCTGTGGCTTCTGCCTGTTGCACTTCACAAAGAAGATGGCAAGGTCAGGTACCAATGCTTTCACTTGAGTGAGTTCACTCTTGTCCTGGTACAGAACAAAGAAAGGACAATTATATTAGTGCTAATTCTCTATAATATGTTTGAGACAAAGTTATATATACATACTCAGCAACCAACTACCATATCAAATGGTCTATTTTGAAATGCACCAGAGAGTACAGCACCAGAATAAAAACTTGTCATCTCTGCTTGTGCAAAAAGCTATGCATTTTTAATGTTGACAAGTGAATTCTACCGAACAAAAGATCAGAACTACATGTACCGGTAACTTTAATAAGTACTACGCTTGCAATTTTAAACCTGCTTAGCTTTTTAGTCATTTAGTCTGATGATTGCCGAAGTGTGTGAAACATTAATGTTACAGATTTTATAACGTTCAATGTTTTTGTAGATTTTATCCATTTTATAACTTTAACATATTAGTATACATATTTATATTTAATGTGAAGTGGGAACAGAAACATGCAAAAGTGGAACTGAGTGAAAATGTGATTCAACAAGGAATCAAACCCAGGTTTCCTGGTTACATGTTGGGCATCTTAATCCACTCAGCAATCGAATCGCCTACACAGTCAATGTGGCAAATTCACCTTATATAAGTGAGCAAGTCACCAGAGCAATCACCAGATCATGTACATTTTCAGCTTGGTAGGATTGCATCAATATTCCAAAACAATCTGTGGTTCATAGGGTCGTCAAAACCATGTCGGAGATTTTTATTTGATTAAGTCAGTCACCTTTCATAGCTGCTTGTGGGAAATTGTATCTATTTTTATCGAAGCATTTCCTGCAAGCAACTATAAAAGATGACCGACTTAATCAAATAAAAATTGCCAAGTGAACACAGTTTTGATGTGTGCACTTTGCTGATGCTAGAAACATGAAAAATGACAATGTAAAGTCAAATCTAAGTGACTTTTGACTCCAAAAACCTAAATTTTAGTTCATAATCAATGTACCAGATTTTCCTACAATTAATAATTTAGTTAAATAATATAAAGATTCAAATAGAAAACATCTTAAGCTTTCCAGTGGTAAAAACTAGACGTACCCCACAAGGTGTTCAGTAACTCTAAGATTATTTGTAGTATTACTGTGTATAGATAGGAACTTAAAAACCCATTCAACTGGAAGCCTCATTATTCAATGGATCAATCATCATCGCCAGATTCCAGTATATGTACTTCAACTAATTTTTATTGTGCAATGCAAAATAAAAGAAAAGAAAAGAAAAGATGAGGAAGAACAGTGTTCACATTTACAAGACCTTCTGGGTATAATCTGATATCTGACTTGCTGCCTTTATTTTTGGCATCCTGTCTCATAACAGATTTTCATCATACCTTTTGGGGGACATATATGGTGCTTCCTGGTAGGCTGACATACTGACACTTAGACATAAACCATCCCCAGGAAAGACTTCATTTCAACAGAAAGTGCTTGACAAGTATTCTATTCAAACTTAACACAACTACTGTAGAACACATTATAAAATGTGATTGTATCTCCTAAACCAGAATTAAGATAAACACTTATACTCTTGCCTAACCACACTGAACAAATTGAATTCTATTGCATAAACTGGTAAAATAACATGTACGTGCTAGTTAACTACACGAAAGCAATGGTCAGGATGTTTATTTTTGTCCAATTTTGTCTTAACGTGCACTGTCAATTCAACCTTTAACCCTTGACCCAAATTCTTGCAAAATAAACTAAACACAAATTAGTCTTAACCTCAATCTAACAAAGTTTACACGTTCTACCTTAAATGAATTACGGTTCGAGCGCCCCACATATATCATATCATATTCTGTATCATATAAAGATATTGTAAATATAAGATTGATCTCAAACTCGAAAGTACAAGAGAAAAACAAAAACAATACTCCTCTGAATGTACTTGTTATAAATATCTTTCACATTTTGAAATACTTCTTATCCAAACAAAACCAAGTTTGGACTAGGTTTGACATAAAATATTGAGCTTCTCATCAATCTTTCTTCATACTTTCTTCAATCTTTCTTCATCCACTACAAGCACTCACCCAATTTCAGTGCAATTTGTTCACGAATTTAAAGTTCTTCTGTTGATGACAAGTTTTGATATTGACCGAGATCTACCAACAAGTTTTTGCATCTACAGCAATTGACCAGTTTTTGTTTTGCAACACTATAATTATATAATATCAAAATTTAAAACATAAAAAACAACTCTGTGCTATTATAATAATTATCTGATTGTTCATTTTCATAAACAAAGTCCACTTTCCAGTTCTGCACTAAACAAAATGTCGAAGCTGATCAAATAGGGCGCTCGAGAATTGAAAGCAAAATAACGAACAACAAAAGCGATTTTTAATAAAGCTACTTGATGTATATATCGTATCCTACCTTTTCTGTTAGTGTGTCGTGTTCTATCGCATACAAAACAATAGGCAAGACGTCTTCACAACAAGCTTGGAATATATTTCGAACATCAGCCTCGTTGTTGCTTGGTGAGCAAACGATTTCTGCACCCGCCTTTAACAAAGCGTGATTGAGCGAAACTTCAGCCACTGCAGATGCGAGCGCTGGATCAGTTTTTTCACTGCCTTTCAACTCGAGATCTCCTCGTGGTACACACTCCCAAAAGCCCTCGTAAGCATTAAGAGCTGCTGCAAGCTCGAAGCTACCGGGAAGAGTTAGACTCACGTTCGAAACCTTACCATACTTGATTCGAATCATCCGCCATGAGGTTTGGCAGTCGAGCTCCTCGACTGCGGGCAAAACAGGTTCTCCTATTCTTACAGTCGCATCTGGCATAGTCACCTGGTAAGGCGTACGTTATGGCTATGGGAATATGGTAGAAATAAATCATGGCAATGGGTTCCAAACACGCTATGCACATAATAAGAAAAATCTTGTCGTGGTCGGACAAAAAGTTGATCAAGGACAGGTA
>JAOBYF010185991.1:0-10547 GCA_025403605.1 Parazoanthus darwini | reverse complement strand
TGTTTAATTTGGTTCAGAAGTTGTCCTCCAACGGGTTGGGGTCCCGGACTCTCTTCTCCCCGCTGCACATTTCTTTTGTTTCTTGTTCTGCTTTAATTTTGTCGGTTTGTCTGTTAATTGTGTTCTTTTTCTTCTGATTCTAAATTTTGAATTCTATTTACATATGGTAAACCATATCAAATACATCCACAACTGAACTTTTTTTGTGTACTTTTTTTTCTTTTTTTTTTCTTTTTTTTTTACTTCGCATTTAGTTCACTTTTGCCACTTTTGCCACTTTTTCTGCAAATTAAAGTTGTGTTATAATTTATAGTTTTCAGTTTTCATTTTTTGCTGCGATTCACGGCAAAGTGAAACATAGCGAAAACCGGTTCCACAAAACTACGATTTTATAGCCTGATTAGCGGAAGCAAATACGCTTATTTACGTGAAGTGTTGGCTCGCTTTTCTACTTAGTTGCTCCAAATAATTTCAGAAACGAATTAGGACTCGCAGCTGCCTGTAAATACAGTAACAGGTAGGTCCAAGCTTGAAGGAGAGTGAAGAACGTAATTTAAAGAGACGTTTAAGCAATTTTCTTGTAAAAGCTTCTTTTCGTGCGGGTATAATGTTATCACTTGGTTTTTTTTATGCGATGTCTGGCAGATTTATGATGGCCCGGTGTATACTCAGTTTTGCCCTTGGGTAAGGGTTAACCCTTTGCAGTCCGTGTCTGAAAAAGGTCGTTCAAACAAGAACAATGTCATTCAACAGAACTACTGCACGCACTTCAGTTAACTATCTAAGGCGTCAACATAGTATGCTTCGGAATTTTACAAACTCGCAAGACTTAAGGTTCAATACGGCGGACAGCTAGAAACTGATACTCATAATTAGAAAAAAGTCAAGAAGTTAAATAAAAACAAACAGGGAAAAGAGCTAGAGCAAGACGAGTCTCGAACCTACAACCTGTAACACCGAAGCCACCATGTGCTGTCCCTATACCAACCGGGGGGATATTGACTGATGCACAAAGCAGGAGCTTCCTCAAAACCACTACTGTTTTCAAGCATCTCAGAAGCGATTATTAACTAAAATAAAAGGCTTTTTTGTGTGACATACGTCTAATAATTTATGTTTTGCACCAGCGCTTCTGTTTTTTTTTGCACAATCGAAAACAGGTAACCTTGACATGACATAATTTGATCATGCCATTTTATAAATGTGCTTTGACAAAGTAATGACATTGGAATTACACAAATATGTACATGCATAAAATATAAATTTATACTTTGCAGGAAATATTTTCATCTTACCGTAGTTTAATGGGGAATAACAACTCTTTAATTGCCAAAGGTCTGATCTTGATTTAAGCGAAATTGTTGCTTTGAAAAGACAGCGTGTAACTGGACAACATTCTTTCGCCTGTCGAAGACATGCAGCAAGTAGAAATGCGCCTTATAACAAAACAATGTATTCCTATTAGCGTAAAAGTACAGGATCCGTTTCACATGCATCGTTTTAAATTGTTCTTTAAACAACTTTCCGTTTTAATAAATTTTATAGTTTCTCATTTAAACCATTTCAATCGATATTATTGCTAAAATCACGAATATCTAAAAAGTAGACTTCGTGTAGCCGGTTAATTTGGAAGTATTACAGAACGTGGTAAAGCAATACATGTATCGGATACATGTGAAAAACTATAGAATTTTTCTGTTTATAATACACACCACATCCAACTTTAATATAAAGTCGGTCGACAATTTCCGATTATGTTAGTTTCACATGCAAAGGTGTTATTGCCGATTAACCATTTACATTACATTACAGATGATTTGAACAGAAAACAATTAAATCGATTAAGTGAATTACTTTAAGTTTTGTTTTGGTTGAGTTAAAATTATCTAATGTATGTTCAAGCATCTGCAAATAACACCAATACAGTGTATTGAATAAAAATGGCTTGTGTAATTAATGTAAAACATTTTTGTTAATCAAACCAGAAAGACCATATCTTCGAATGAATTACCACTTAAATCTTTCTTTCAATGTGATCTATTTTCTATTCAGTTGTTTATTTGTTATATTTTTTCCAGTTCAGCAAAAATCGAACCACCAAGTTCACGAAACGAGAAATCCATATGATGTGACCTAAAGCCTGCTTTACATTTGTGAAACAAACATAGGCACATATATAGAGCGTTTTCACTCAGTCTCCAGAGAATCAAATTACAAAAGGCGTGGCGGCCTTGTCCATAACGTGGTGTCCATAACAAAAGAAACAACTTACAACTCCATTGTAAAAGGGCACCAACTCGGTGGCTCTGACGTCAAGTGAAAACGCTCTATAGAAGTTTAAATTACAAAGGGAAAAAAAACAAAGAACAGCATATAGAACAAGCTCAAGTCAGTGTTCCTTTATCTTTTCCATTCTTTTTCAAATTTCTTGTGCGTGGCTTATCCTCATCTCACAACTAACAACTGATCAAAATCCTTAGCTACTTTGCTATCTTGTCTCGACGCTTCTCAGTTCATTAATTGATCAAATTTACTTTAAACAAATAAATAACTGATTAAAATATTTTATGATTATTTACTTAGTTGAAAACCAATAAAGGAGAGGCGTTGATTGGGAGTTATTGGGTCAGCTGTTTGTTCGTACGTTTGTGGCCAAGATATAAAGGAGCTCATTCTAAACTGATAGGTTTAGACTGAGTCTTGGCGGTTTGATCGAGGGGACATAAGATGTGTTCTAAGCGCTTGGTGATAACTGGTATAATCCTTCTTGTTGTAATAATGTTCGTGGAGCACTGCCAAGGCATTGCTGCGCGGGTAAGTTTAACTAAGATTGAGTGTGTTAGCTGACATCATTACTCTTAGCATAGTATAGTAAACTGTTTTCCATTTGTGGCAAAAATAAACCAGAAAAGAGTAACAAAAGTACCGTAAACTGCAACAAAGAAAACTTGTTTAAATGGAGATATCGTTTTTGTGTGAAATGTCTGTTGCCGTTTTGTGCCAACTGACATTTCAGTTTCGTTTTGACTTCAAAAAAAAGAAGAAAAGTAGTTTTGTATTATGTTGACAGTCCCTCAATTTAGACCAGGAAGGATTTTCAAAACTATCGCAACAGTACCAGCAGTTAGTTTTAGGACTAACCAGAATTCCAAGACCAAAGTAGTGACAATGCATTCAAGAGCAGGGTTTTTTTCTTAATGCACGCTAAATAACACCCCGTTTTTCAATGCGAACTATTAATTTTCATATCACATCTTGTCCAATACTTTCTTTTTTAAAAGGAGAAAGTAAGCATACATGAAAACCCAAGAAATGTGTCAGTATTTTAACATACCTATCAAATACTCCTAATAAATGCGTGATCATAGGGAGCATTCCGAATTTCTTTTCTGTTGTTATAGCTATTATTGTTAATATTAAAGTAATATCGAAAATTTAATAGGAATCAATTAAGTACATACTGTGTACGGATCGCATTGATATTAAGACTGTGACCGTAACACTTTTTGTCATTTGCATTTGTAGACAGGTCACGGTCTTCGCACTGGTGAGAGAGTTTTCAAATCAGCGCTAAGAAGAGGTTTTGGAGAAAAGAATCTGAGGGACACAAGGGAAGAAGGCGTTCCTAATTACTTCAAACCGGGAAACAAGAATAATCTGCGATCTGGAGAATATTTAGAGAACTGACTAAAAAAACTTTTGAAAAGTTAATTACAAGAAACACTTATCCTCCGTGAACATAATGCTTAAGAAAACTGATAGGTCTAATCTGAACTAACCTCCTGTTATTACAGTTAGCTGAGTTACATCATGCCTGTTAATTTGTCTTCATTTTCTGTTTGTTATTGCAACAATGGTACTGAATAAAAGATATTGTACTGTATTGCAATTAAACTGAATTGCAAATAAATGTGTTTCCGGTGTCCGAACCGTCCCTAATTTCAGGTTGTCGGCCCTAGTAGTTTTTTGAACCTTAGAAGTATACTTCTTAAGCTTTTAGAAAATGGACAAACATATTGGGAAACTTGTGATTCCCTAGTCTGCTACACGGGTCTTATTTTTATTTACTGAATTGACAATGTTACTAACTTGTTTAGGAAATTAATATAGATGTGACGGTATTTTGAAAATGTTGAAAATGTTGAGGACAGATCATATTTCATGTATATGGAGGTACATTACTTGCAACATTTTCACCAGCAGCCTCTGATATAGTGATAACGATTTCCAATCTGTATGGTTTAAGAGCAATGGCTTTGAAACTCTTTAAAAGCCCCATTTACACCAGCAATTTTTCCTTGACAAGTTTACTTGTCAATTTTTACTGCTCGTGTAGATGACCAGCAATTTTTCCTATACAATTTTCCTTTGACAAGGTTTCCTTGTTCGTGAAGATGACAAGCAAGTTTTCCTTGATAGGCTTCGGTTGTGTCCGCAATGCCTTGCAGTCAGTGGAGTAATTACAAAAAATTGGTTCCAGTCGTGTTAAATTAATAATATCCTTGCCACAATTTCCTTGTACATGTTGTCCGTCTACACGAGCAAATTTCTGACTTGACAGCTTTTCCTTGTCTTTGACGAGGAAAAATTGTTCAATATTCTCCATCTACACGAGCAACTTCAGATTGTGGGAAAACATATTTATTTTATAAACAGAGGACTGACGAGTGTTCGTAGTATCTATTTTTAGATGAGAAACCGTTGTTGTCCTAAGTCGGGAAAAACTCTGGCTTTCCACAAAGAAGCCTCCCTAAACTGGCACTCACCTGCAAGAAAGACCAAACTGAACAGCCTTCTTGGAACAGACTATTTCACGGTTCTTTGATCAGTAAGCGATATCGGGGCGAGAGTTGACTGCAATGTTAAGAGATTTTGCTAACCAGTTTCAGGGCCAGCATTCGCCTCGGTGCCAAAGACCTAGGCCTAATTAAATTTTATGAACCGTGAAAAATAATAATGTGATAAAGTAGCAATCAAAACAAGGAATAATCCAGTCTTGTTTTCGTAGTTACAGTGATAATTATGATTACATACTCGCATTTGTAGCATTAGCCTTTACTTGGTGTTAAAAACTGAAGACATTCATAAAAACCGTTTAGATATGAACTTTTCACAACTCTACGCGTTGTTGGAGTATCGGATCTTATTGTTACTTAGGTATAATAAAGGCTACAATTGCTATAAATGAATGTATAGTCATCATAATCGGAGGAAACTTGGAAATGAGTTAAACTAGACTTTAGAGAAACAATGTAATGGTCTTGACTATAGAAGAGAAATTTGTGAAATTATAACTTAATTAACTGTTAATAATTGTTAACAATAGCTAACAGGCCCAATTATCAGTAAAAAAAAAGTTATATCAGAGACCTCAGCGGCCAATATGGTGTCGTGTTGTCAAAGCTTGGATCAACTGGGGTGTTGATTGTAGCCGGCTTTCCCTCCAAAACATCAGAGGATCTCAGTGCTATGTCACGGGAATTCAGCCATTTTGTACATTCAATTTCGACAACAGATAGCTATTGTGACAGCACAAACAATACTTCACCACAAAAATCATGTATTATATTTCATTTAAACGTTTGCAGCACTGCCAGTTCGTTCCATATACAATGCAATTTATCACAAATTAACTCATATTTTTAAGCAGCATTCATTTAATAGTTGCATTATACCTAAAATCTTAAAAAAAAACATATACAAAACTGATGAGAGTCAAACTTTTGCTTGTTCTTTAAAAGTTCCATTTTTGATGCTCTTGTTTGGAGAAAGTTGCTACTTTCTTGGTTGGTTCAGGAAATGTTTTTGTGTTTTGTTCTCTGTTTTCGTGCAGCAAATACACTTTGAAGCACAACACAAAATTTTCTTAAATCCATCCCTGTATCTCATGTTAAACATGCAGTAGATGTAAGGATTAATAGCATGGTAAATATAACTTAGATATATCAAAACAAACACGACTTGCCTCTCACTACAAGCGTGAGGGCTGGCCCAAACAAATGAACTTAAGAATACATAAATAGTTAATGAAGTTGAGGGAACAAGAAAGACTATCACAACAGTAAACAACATATACGTAATGCGCCGATATTTTTCCTCAATTTGTTTCAGTTGATGTGTTCCGAGTTGGCCTGAAGTCTTTCTTTTGTAAAAGAAAACAATCATTATAGGGTAGACGCTTATTAAAATAGTCAAAGGAATTATTGAAAACAGAACTTGAAAAACGATATACTCCACTATATTTGCCTCGACCGAATCAAAAGCCGGCTCCCATTTACGAACGCATTCAGTTGTACCATTAACTATCACAAGTCGCCAAGTGAAGAAATTTGGTGAGGAGCAAATGATCGCAAGAAACCAGGTCAACGAAATGACAATAAGACACGCTTTCTTTTTACGTAAAGGTTGCGTTTTGAATGGATACTTCACGGCAAAAAATCTTTCAAGTGAAACTATTATCAGGGTTAAGATGGTAACTATTAAGGAAGTATCTGTAAGAAATGCTCTTAATTTACAAAGTAGTGATCCAAAATTCCCGTCTATTTGCCATATTTTCTGCGGTATAAATATTTGTTTGATTCGTTCTGGAAGAGCGAATATAGGAATAAGCAGATCTGAGATGGACATGCTGGCGATGAAATAGTTGACGCTTGTGTGTAGCTCGGGGTCTCTGTACACAACGGCCGGTACCACGGAATTGCCCACAAGGGAGAGCAGCAGCAGAATTGAATACGCCGCCGTCTTGGTCACTTTCACCGTCACAGAGTCCAGCAAAGTTGAGTCTTGACAAGGGATGACTGTTATGTTGGTTGAAGTCATTGCTCCTTTCATATTGGTGGGAGGCAAAAAGGGAAAGAGGTTACTACACCCTACAGGCTTAATAGAACACCTACGTTTTCATTTTATATTTTTGTACTTGTTCAGTTACTGATAACATTGGCTACTGATTACTACACCTGCCCATTAGACGTTTGGGTTTTTAAGTAATACACTAAGGCATTTTAAAAAATGATGAAGTAAAACGGATCTTTTATGCACATGGAATTTACCGTAAAAACAAACAGTGATTTCCGTGCAAGAAGATCTTTTGTTTCTGCAATTTTAAGTACAGGTAACCTTCTTGACAAAAATCGAATAACATTTTGAACTTTTACTGAGTATAAACTTTCAGGTTTACGAGACGGATGGCAACTTAAACTGGTTATTACTATTTAAAAAAAAAGAAATCAAACAGATTTCTCACACAGCACAGATTCTCAGTCCGGCTGTGCTCTTACAAATAAATAGGCATTGAAACATATTTTGTAATTATAAGTAATTGTATTTTTAGTGACGATTTGAATCTGAGACAGAATTTCACTTTTTTATGGCCTGAGAAAGAAACTTTCAAAGTTAAGCAGCAGCATAGGATAATAATATTTGTACATAGGGGAAAAGCTGTAAGGTTTGGTATCGCTATAGTAAGGATTTAGAATAAGAACGAAGTTGACCAAGAGGCGAAGTTAGCAGGCAATTTTTTACTTCAGATTTCAGTTGTATGTGAGTAGAGCAGTTTTAGGGAAAACCTGTCTTGAAGAAGAAGCCATTGCAGATGCTTCAGAGCCGATGCTAAGGGTTAAGCAATGATTATAAGGGTAAGGGTTAAGCAAAGATTATAACGATGTATGAAGAACGCAACTAAAACATGGGTAATATCAGTTGACATAGTAAACTATAAGCCACCTTCGCGAATTCAATGCTTCACATTGTACATTAAGTAATGGAAACAGCCTCAAGAAACAGTAACTATTGAGCGTTGCAGTATTTTCACAAACGCATGCTTAGATCAAAAATACAATACATTTTCTTCAAAATAAAGATGGTTTAGGACGAAGTAGTGATGTTTTCGCCTTTCTCTTTGAATAATTGTTCAATGTAAAACGTCATTAGATTTCTTTTAGGTTTCTTCTCTGATTTCTACACATAATTTTTTTCTTGCTCACTTACTTTAACCTTAACAGCGAATCCTCCTTTTCAAATATGAAGCAGATGGTAATGCTAAAAAGTTAATCCGTTCAAGCTAAACAGAGAAGCTGAGGACTAAAACTGTTTACGTTTGTCGCACAACCTTGTTCCCGCCACTTAGACGCTTTCAGTTCCCTTAAATTCGCATTTGGTGAAATGTCCCGTTGTGAAAAACATTAAAATAGAAGAGTTAGAAAACAGCCGTTTTGGAAAAATTCTCAGCAAGCAATGCGGAAATTATAAAGTTTCTGTGAATATCATTTGAAGATCAAACTTTATTTTTGAAAGAATGGTTTGAAAGCAGCCGATGATTATTGGTTCGTAACTTTCTTTCTTAAGTCCCCAAAACGAAAGTGACACACGTTTGCGTTGAAAATGTCATAGGCGCTTTCAGTACTTGTTGTTTAGATAGACAATACTTATATTATTCAACGAAAAAATCATATAAGAAAAATCGTTTTACGTTACGAGTCAGGCACGCTAACCATTCAACCATTTTGCCGCCGACTTATCTCTTGAGTTTTAGTTAATTTAGTTCGCTTATAGCTTTAGGCTTGGATAAACAATGCTGAAAATCGGGCAGGTGTACCTGGCTGCTGTTAATGCCCGCCGTAAAACTGCTCATTATGCCTGTAATGAGGTTTCAACAAAACTATGATACTTGTGTTACTACTAATTGTTATATCAGGGAAAGCTACTTTGCATGATCTGATTGGTTCTTGAGAGGTCTAGATTCCTCCATAACGCCCAAAGGCATTGTAAGTTTTTGTAAATGACCTCAACAAAAACAACCTAAAATTAATTTGAATAAACCCTTTAGAGCCTTTTTCTTGACAAAACAAACTTGAACAACTCCAAAGATTTGCTAGACATTTTCAAAAATGGTTCTAAAACCACACCGGACAATTTTTCCGAAGAATTAAAAAAAAATCAAAAGATTGTGAAAAATCGGATCAAATATTGTTTTGGACACAAGGATGTCTAAACTTCTCAGAATTTTTTTGAAGAAGATTATCCGAAATTTTTGAAAACCGTAAAAACATGTCTGGACACTTCTCGAACGTAAAAAAAAAACAACAGAACTTGCGGAGATTTTTCGAATCTTCTGAAGACGAAGGCGTGGTTACAATTATTATTGTTGTTATTAGTTATGCACTTAATAACATAGAGCAAAAATTGAGCTGTGAATTCGGACCCCAATTTGTAGCAATAATCATACAATTTCTCGTTCATTTTGGAATTAGTTTGCACGAGAGTGTTTTTTAATGTTCGTCAAAATTGCATGAGCCCAGGGGGCCAATGCAACTTGAGAACTTTAAAAAACACTCTAGTGCAAATTAATTCCAAAATGAACGAGAAGTAGTTTGTTTACTTGTTAATTATATGCATGAAAAACTTTCGAACCTTCTGAAGACGAAGGCGTGGTTATAAATATTATTGTTATTATTAGTTATGCACTTAATAACATAGAGGAAAATTTGAGCTGTGAATTCGGACCCCAATTTGTAGCAGTAATAATACAATTTCGAGTTCAGCCACCTGGGCTCATGCAATATATTTTGACGAACATTAAAAAACACTCTCGTGCAAATTGATTCCCAAATGAACGAGAAGTAGTTTGTATACTTGTTAATCATATGCATGAAAAACTTAAACTAAGATGTTGTACTGAATAGAGAAGTATCGAGCATTTTCGAGCAAAAAGGCTAACAACTTAGCGACCGGGCAATGGCGTGCGCCGCCCAAGTGGCGGGAAAATTTTTACGCGAGCTCCCACGTCAACGATGGTTTCCTTTCTTTGCCGTTTTTGCCAGAGCGAGGAGCAGAGATTTCGTTTACGTGTAAAGTTTTTCGTACTGTTTGAACAAAACATCCAGTTCTAAGCAACTCTTGTCAGCGTCCGTCTACTGTGTCTTCGCTTTGGGTTGGACTCTTGAAGTTTCTGTTTCATTTGCTGCATATTTATTATTTCGAGGTTTGTCTTAATGGATTGTATTTGAATTTTCTTGCACTCTTGTCCCTGAATCTGTCGTTTTTTGATTGGTTAATTGACTTTCTATTGTTTCACATCCAATCAGAATTGAGAAATTGAGTTTGTTATTGCACAGAATTACACATTTTTGCACAGAATTACACTTTCTTTTGCACAGAACTACAATTTAATTGCATTGCTCTTCGCCAATCAGAATCAAGATATTTTTTATGTATATGATTAGTGTAGGTAATCGGCTAATGGGGCCGAGTCAAATTTGGGAAAAAATCACGCTTCGTTTGGCCAAATTGAGTAAATTTGGCAAAACAACAAGTTATTTTTCCCCAAAGCTGTGTGTTTTGTATCCAGGTGTACTTGTTTTTGAGTTCCAGTGTGTGTTGTACCCAGGTGTACCTCATTTTTGAGTTCTAGTGTGAGCTGTACCCAGGTGTACCTCTTTGAGGTCCAGTATGAGTTGTACCCAGGTCTTCCTCTTTTTGAGTTACAGTGCGTGTATTGTATCCAGGTGTACCTCTTTAAGAGTTCCAGTGTGAGCTGTACCCATGTGTAC
>JAOBYF010185880.1:0-10548 GCA_025403605.1 Parazoanthus darwini | reverse complement strand
AAATTGCAATTCTCAAAACAACTTTTATCACTGATCTAAGACTAGATTTCAGCAAAAATACGACTTCATCCAATTGAAGCAATAGCTAGTCTTTTCTTTCAAGAGTATACAGTTAGTTCACATATCTTGACCTCACTTGTTTCGATACTACCGCTACTCAGTCGACCAGAAACTCCGCATTTTCCTTTGAATTTGGTCCAACTCACTGTAGTTTATCTCGAACTCGTTTATCTTAATAACTGGTCCTGACACATTGTTATAATTCTTTTACCAAAACTGGCCAAAAACGCTTACCCGTTTTTCTTGCAATAATGAAGATTGTAGCTTTCTCCTCAGATGTCCTCCCCCCACAGTCAACAGCTGCCACCGCGAATACATACTGACCAAGGTCCTCTGGACCTAATGGTTTTGGTAAACTCACGACCCCCTCATTGTTGATTTTGAAGGGCGTGTTA
Source organism: Parazoanthus darwini (assembly GCA_025403605.1). NCBI lineage: Eukaryota > Metazoa > Cnidaria > Anthozoa > Zoantharia > Parazoanthidae > Parazoanthus > Parazoanthus darwini. The sequence continues at coordinate 10,093 of JAOBYF010185880.1, read as the reverse complement.
GGGGTTGTTATTAGATATTGGCACACCCGACCATGTATAGAACTGACGTCATCGTCAGCAGCCTCCACCTATGAAACAAAAGAGGCAGTTACAATCAAGCAAGGTTATCGTTCAGTTTTCAAAATCCCCCCTCCCCCCAAAAAAGTGTAATGGCCGGCTAACGTTGGAATAACTTTATGAGTGTTTTTTAGCCAGTATTACCTTAACAATGCGGCTATACTTCAATCCGTGTTTGATGGTATTGGTGTAGTAGTATTGTGGAAAGTGTGGTGCGAACTTGTTGACTCGTATCACGTGACAGTGAACACGGACGGGTGCGGAGACGCGTCGCGCATGTCCAGCGTCCTCGGCGACGATTTCAAACGCGTAAGACGTTTGGTTCGTGGTAGCGAGTTCTTCAGTGGCAACCAACTTTGGTGTTGTATTGTTGTGGACCAGTATCTTGAATGGGACGTCGAGCTGTAAGATTAGGATCCTGTTGATCTGACCAGCCTTGAAACAAAAATGTAATCGTTATGTTTACTCGATTAAACAAATGGCTAACGTGAAAATGTTATTGATTTCCGGCAGATCTAGAGCGGAAAAATGGTCTTCTGACTTTCCTGGACTTTTTTTTATTGAAAAATGTCTATAGTTTGTCAAGCAAGCCAAGTTTTAGGTCTGGTAGACAAGCTAAAACAAGTTCCACTTTGGTCAAAGAAAATTGTATCTCTCAATTGTCAGAATTATTTGAAGACGACTCTATTGAGAGAGAAGGGCTTTTCCCATGCATGATATGAAAATGTTGAAGATGCATAAACATTTGGCTCAATTTCTTTTAGCTGTTTTCTTTGGTTATTTGTGTTTGTGGGGCATAAAAAGGGCGCAGTCGTGGTATGTACATGCTTGTAACACGAGATGGTTTCCAACAACATCTTTGTCGTCCAATCAAATCGTTGTATTTCGTGCGCATTGGGTTACGTTCCGTAAGATACGAAATGGCACGAGATTGAGTAGTCAAGTGATTTCATAGCTGGTCGCTAAAGTAAACTCGTTAAGTCGAAATCTGACGTGCATGCGCATAACGTGACCAAGCTTTTTTAAGGGTTATCGTAACAAAAATATAGACATGTAAACTTTGTCCGTTTGTCTGTCCTTTCGGCTAAAGTATGGTTTGTTCAGTATTGCGCGTTATGCATTTGATTAAGACGTCAAATTTAATGGTCGCGTTTTATTCGCCAGCGAGTTTTCAGTTATAGCTCCTGCGTCCATTTCGAGGCTTTCCCCGCTTTTCAAATATGGCGGAAAATGTCGATAATTGTTCTTTTCGTTTGTAAATTTCTCAGCTCATTCGTTACAACAGGAGAAGACTCACTTTACAACTAGCATAGCAAGGAGAAAACGGCTTCTAAGAGATTTTCTTGTCTTACATTTGTTACCGCTTTCAGCACGAAGCATCACGCAAGTCCCTCTACCACGTGTTCGTTCTTGTCGTCGGCTAACCCGAAATATTGGCTGGTGGCAGATGCTATGGAGTAATTATTATGGCGCAAGGTTTAGGAAAACTCTTTGGGTGTCTCGAGAAACTTTTTTCTTCATTTTTTGTCGTGTTGTTCTTCATTTTGGACGTGTGATGTGCGCGTGGCATTTAGAAAAAATGGGGAACGGTGGGTAAAATATAAATTAAAATAAATTAAAATAATATATGCTTTAGATTCGGCACATGTAAAGCTCGACGTTTATATCAAGCGTCGCGCTTCTGCCGAATATTCGACTTGCTCGGTCGAAGATGCGACTCAAGTTGCATATAGTTCAAATCTGCTGAATTTAATTGATTTAGACGTCGAACTTCACATGCCTATAATTCTTGAATTAGATTCGGCACATGTGAAATGCGACGTTTAAACCGGCCTTATGTAAATGGCTACAGCATAAAATTAAGTTTGGTGTTTAATCTCAAGTCTTGCTATTGGAAAATGACCCTCAAAATAAGAACTGGTTACAGATATAATGCCAATACAACTGTATTGGACTTGTCTCAAAGATCGGTTTTTTCGGCTGCGGCAAATAATCGATAGCTTGCCAATGCCAACTTTGCTAATATCTTCCAATAATTGTTCAGTAATTTACAGATAGGCTACAGATAAAAGGTTCTAGTTACAGAGCTATAGTTTATAGTGGCAATGTTTTCTCATCAGGAAGCGACGTTTAGGGCTTGATGGTTAATCCGCTTGGGGAGGTAGTGCGGAACACTGTTTAGACTCAGATTTGAGAGACCACCTGGCAGATTTCAATTATCTAGTAAGAAAAACTTCTAACGATACGAAATATATTAATTTAGTGATTAAGATTGCGAGAGATGTGCGGTGGACGCAACTCCGCTGGTATAACTTAAAGCTGTGCGATGTTAGTAAGTGATAAGAATGTTTAACAAAAAGTCATAAACCGAAGATAGCGGGACAAAATATTTGTAGTTGAAAAAGGGAAAGGCAAAGCAGAACAGACTTTTGTAGGCCAAGGCATAAATATTTGGGAGCAACAAGTTTCCGATTTTATTCAAGAGTATTGAATATTGAGTATTGACGTTTCGGTCTGATTAACTGATATAAGATGGCAAACTGTCCATCTTTTGTTCAACAGAAAGGAGTATAGCTAAGTAATACGATTTGGCACTTCTTTATTGTAGTGTGACGCTGTAGAACTAAATAAAATACTTATTTTCATGCAAATATAACAATTACTTACCTAGAGGGGGTAGATTTGCTCAATTAAGTCTCATTACGACCATCACAGGTGTTTTTGTTAGTAATTATTTATATTACTCACTTTTGAAGGCGACAACAAAAACATTCAGTTTCAGTTTTTATACTTTAAGATTAAAATTATAATTTAGCACAATCTACAGTACAGCTGTATCGAGGCCGCTAAGGGAAACCACGAGAAGAATTATGAGAAATCCGCATCGTGCTATGTTTTAACGTATATTTAAAGTGTATTTCTTAAAAATCAAGTGTGGACTTACAATAGATACTGAAGGTATAAATATGAAACAAGTGAATATTATCGAGTACGTAAAAAAGACGGAGAAAGGAAGAAACAAGCTCGATCAAATGGCCTTAAGATTGAGTTAAATCTGAAATCTTCTCATTTGTAAAATTTACCTCTCCGGAATCCCTGTCCGACACAGTGATTTCTGGTGCCACGTCAACATGGCGGCCATTGTCCGTTACTATACACTTGTATCCTTCGCTTCCAAACGCAGGGTTGAACTTGTTGATATTTGTGCCTTTAATACATGTTGAATAATTATATTTACTCGACGAAGAACCCTGTCGAGAAAAAAATAAAAGAGAACCATAAACGTCTTTAGGCGACTACTGATTTAATCGAGTGTGTGTGTGTGTGTGTGTGTGTGTGTGTGTGTATGTGTGTGTGTGTCGTGTCTGTCTTTGTAGGTGAACCATAAGCGTTTTTGAAATCAACTGTCTTTGTGTACTTGAGAGAACAACTAAGCCGAAGTGTTGCTACGTGTGTCGGCCTTCGACAAAAATTCGCTTTTGGCTTAACACGTACGTATGCTGTTTTAAAAATATGACACTGATGAAGTAACCAAACTATTTGTAGAAGAATGGTATTCGACCAAGGACAGCAACACATGAGTAAAGAAATACACTGACTTTCCATGCGTCTATCGCAGTCATGTGCAAGAGTTTCATACAACTTTTATGACTTATACTCTTACTGTTTTTACTTTTACCAAACTAGTTAGTTAGACCGAGAAAGGTTGCTGAAGTGAACGAATGGTAACATGACAAAAATCAATTCCTTTTTAAATAAATTTTGCATGCCTTAGGTGTACAAACATAATTTAAAACATGCGCTGATGTTGTTGTGTACATATTTACAAGACCTATTAACTGTTATGTCGTTAACAGGTTCAAAAGTGCGTTTTCTTCGCAAATGAATAGAGCAAAACATCGACAACTGACAACAAAGAATGAGCTTTCCTTATACATACCTTGCACTGGATGTCAGACTTCGAAGAATTTGCAGTAAAGAGGAGAATGAAAATTGAAGTGAAACGGATGCTCATTTTCTGACGTTGTGGCTGCAAACCAAATCAGTGCTAGGATTAGAGGGTCGACCAGATATTGTTTCCCAGCCATTTCTAGCAACTGAACCAATATACTTTAATCCACCATTTTATATTGAGTTACAGTCACGATAACATTGTCAGGTTTTTATATCACTTATCGTTTGCAAATAACAGCTCTTTAAAACCTGCCGTTTCTCAAAACTGATCTGAGAAAGATCGCTATCAAGTCTATTACATCAGTGGACTGCAGAACAGAAGATTTGCAAATTCCCTCACCTTCCAGCCATGCAATAATTTTCTCCCTTGTCACAAGTCAATGCCGACGTTTTTAAATTAGTTAAAACCATGTAACGCTTTCACTTTTGAAACACACTCTTTTATTAATAAAAACAAACTACTGTATAAGAACATTGAGGCTGAGTTTGCCTGAAAATAAGAACAAAATAAAAACAAACTGAGGCTAAGTGTATAATACATAGGAAAATTGACAAAATTGAACTGCAGCATTCCTGCAGTACTCAGCTCTCCGAAAAACGCACCCATGGCATTTGAAAAGAGTTTGTCTGGCAATAGGCACTTCAAATTTTTTTGTGAGACAGTGCACAAAAGCACCCTACCGAATTTTAGGCGAGTTTCATCCCCCACGGAAAACATAGCAGTTAAGAACAAAATAAGAACATTTTGAGGCTGAAATTTCCAAAAAAAATAAGAATATTGAGCCTGAGCAAAATTTTTCTGGTTCTAGTTCGAGTGTACCTTTTGGTTGACCTCATTTGTATATTTGCCCTCAAGGCATTTAATCCGGCGAACAGTCTCTATCAATTATTAATACTTACAAAGATATAATGTCGTTTGATTAGAGTTTTCTGGCCAAAAATAAGCTGCTCAGTTGTTTTAATAAAACTGATAAAAAGGCAGATAACTCTTATCGTGAGAGGTCGCTTAGACTTACCAGTCCTTCTCGGATAAAATTGACAAATATTTTGCCCGAAATTTTGAAAACGTCCTGGACTGCTTTTTCTTATTTTAATGAAATAATTTCTCCATTTTAGTTCATATCGATTTTTATTGTGCATTTTAAAAAAAAATTGTTTAAGAGAAATGCGAGAGGTACACTTAACATTAAGATCCTTATTGCGTTCACTTCATTAACTAATATCATCATCATCATCATCATCATCATCATCATCATACACTTAATTTTTAACCACGGTAAAAATATCAGTTTAAAAATAGATATATAAATATGGCCGTGTATGAGTCGGATGCTGAAAGGTAGCGGTTGGCAATTTTTTTAAACAATGAAAATAAACTTGCCGTTCTCGATGATACCGGTAGGTCGTTCCATAGTATGGCACCACTGGCTTTGGTATGATCAATTTGTTTGCCGAACCACGAAGTCGTGTGTATTTTCGGAGTATTTGAATAAAGCTATAAGATAATTAGGGGTATGACCGTTCAATGTTTTGTACATGATATTTTCTTTACTTTTAACTCTTTGTATTGATAATTTGTCCCATCCAAGCATTTTGAGGACTAGTGACGAGCTCGTGTCATAGCTGGAGCGTGTGATGACTCGGCCTGCTCAATTTTGTAGTTTCTGAAGTTTGTCAGTAAGTGCGGCCGACATGCCGTCCCAGGCAGAACTACAATATTGAAAATGCGGCTCAATTAGCGCAGTATAGATTTTTGTGGCTTTCTGGCAGTCAATAAAAGGTCTCAACCGTTTGAGCGCACCTATAGCAGCCGAAACTTTCAGTTTAGTTAGTTCCTCGATATGCTTGGACCAGGATAAATTTTGGTCGATATGAAGATCAAGAGATTTTGTGTGAGACACCCTCTTTATCTGTTCGTCATTGAGCTTTAACTTAATATCGTCGTTGGCAGCTCTTTGGAGCCTTGCCTTGAGCCAATAGCCATAAATTCAGTCTTAGCGACATTGAGGCTCAGTTTGTTGGCAATCAGCCATTGGTTGATTTTATGCAAATCGTTATTCATTTGGCTCTCAAGATCACTAAAACAAGAAGCCTTGAAACTGACACTTGTGTCATCAGCATACGTTTTCCAGACATTTTGGCACATCATTTATATAAATAAGAAACATACGAGGGCCTAATATAGACCCTTGAGGCACTCCACACAAAATATCTTTTGCTCTTGAGAGATGGCCATTGATAGGACATTTCTGTGACCTTCCATCAAGATACGATTGGAAAAATTTCCGGACGTTTAGGTCAAAAACATAGGAGACTGCTTTGCCTTTCAGAAAATCTCTTTTGTGCATTGCACTTAGCAACTAAAGAGATTAGAACATAGCTGGCAATTTTTTGCTCGCTTTTTGTATGGCGCGAGCGTGCATCTATAACTCGATAGACGCACGCCCGTGCGTCTATTAAACCGCAATACACGAAAATAAACAAAGACATTGCTTTGGAAAAACTTTCAAAGGGAAAGGAAGTAGAAGAACAAGAGCTGGAAGGATAACTACCGAACTTCAACTTAGATAATGATTTCAAAGACAATCCATTCGGTGAGCATCTGTTTGTAACCCTGAATGACACGGAAATGGAAAAAATAATGCAAAACCGAAACGCCGAAAAAACAAAAAAGAATAAAAAGTAGCAATGTTCTAAAAGAAATGGTCCATACCTAGGCTGTGTGTCTATCGAGTTAACGCTTCTCTTGTGCTCTCCCAACTTCCCGTGTGCATCCATATATCGATAGACGCACGCTAAGCATGGACCATTTCTTAATTGACTTTAGGACTTTTAAATTTAAAAAAACGTAATCAGTTTATCTATTCAAGTGCCAACCGCTGCGTATTCTTTCGACTCACTTGTGTAATGATACTTTTTGCAGAATTGGTTATTTTAAAAATAATATGAAACAGCCTTCTTAGGAAATTATGTTTTTGGTTCACGTGAGTTATAAACCAGTTTTAAGGCTACCAATCAGAATTACCGTTCATGATATTTCCTGGAAGCCAGATCATTGTAGAGCAAAGACTCGCCAAGCACTTGGCTCACTAGCCTGCGCGCAGGCTCTCCTCTCCTCAGCCCGCCTCTCTCAGCGACTCTTTTTTCTTTGCCCAAACTATATCCCCAACCCGCAAGGAGAGCCAACGTGCAGGCTGTTGGCTCACCGGGATTGCTCTTCTCTTTATTATTTGTCTATTTGGAGAGTTGTTCAGATATCTCTCTTGTTCACACATCTGGGACAACTTGGAGACAAAGAAGCTCTAGATCTACTTGTGCTGTTTTACAAGCAGTTTATATAGACGCTCTTACGGCCTAGTTGAAGGCACTACATCACACCTTGACACTGATCCAGTACTTAATATTTGGTCTTCCGTTCCCTTATTTTTACTAAAAGCTTATATTGACTAACAGCCTCAATTTACTGAAGGTCTAAATTTGTAATTGAGTTTAGATTGACGTTGTTCGGATGTATTGCCTCTTAATGGCAGTCAAACTCGATTTCAACTAATTTCACTTTACTGTAATGCAAAATATAGTTTATGACCTTAAAATCTGTTTTTTGTGATTTTTGTTGTCTAACACCGAGTTCCTCTTGTAATTCGTCAAACCGCAGATGAGAAATCGCGCGAGAAATCGAGCATCGACTCGTCCGCTGATTTCTTTCCCGAAGCTCGACCAAACCAAAAACAGATGGTGGCTGTGCATTCTACCACAATGCCTTGCAAACCAACCCGGCCAACAGAGGGACAGAGAAAGACAGACACTTTTTCCGTATTCATCCGTGTACAGTAACAACGTTGTGTATACTTGGTTTAAAGTTTTTGTAATGTTTCTGTGAGGTTTTACGATCATTTTCAAGCCCGTAGGTAGGGGGTGCGTGGGGTGCGTAGGCAGCCCCCCCCGGCCCCCAACGGACCCCAAAAGGTCCGCATTTGGAAGCAACAGTTTGTGCTGGCGCAAATCGAAACGACAAAAAAAAACGACCGTAAGTGTATTTGTCCAATAAATTTGGCTTTTAAGAGTCCAAATTTACGGAATTTGCACCCCCCAACAAAATTCCTGCCTACGGGCCTGATTTTTAGTACTACGAGCAGTCCGGAAGATCGCCGAGCGAGCATTCGAGAATCCAAAATGGCGCTCGCTTCAGTTTTTCGCGCGTCATTTTGGTTTTCGCTCGCTTGACGCTCATTTTTCCGGAGGAAAAATAGGGACTAGTCGTAGTCTAAGATATATTGGTAAATGTACCAATCCAATCTTTTTTAGTACGGTCAATTCAAGAGGAAGCTTGATACTAACGGTTTACCGGTCCTCATGAGAAAAGAATATGGAAAGCGCAAGGTTATCGCAAAAAGCTAGTCTCCTTTCCACTTTTCCTTCATCGGCTTGTTGATGTGATCTCAGAATTGTTTATTTACAGTGTTTTCAATTTATTACGCACATCCTTTCGGTTTTAATGATAACATTTGATAAAGATGACGCTGACGAAGCGATGGCAATAATGATGGCGATAATGATGATGAAAACATTGAAAAATAAATGATGCTGCAATACCAATTATAATATTAGATAACGAAAAAAAAACTAAAAATAGTAACAACGTCAACAACATAAGTAATGAATGATAATAGTAGTAATGATGGTGATAATAATAATATCTTTAACAATAATAATTATAATAGAGAGAGAGAGAGAAAGAGAGAGAAAGAGAGAGAGAGAGAGAGAGAGAGAGAGAGACAGACAGACAGACAGACAGACAGACTGACTGATAGACAGACTGACTGATACAATCGAACGAGAGAGAGAGAGAGAGAGAGAGAGAGAGAGAGAGAGAGAGAGAGAGAGAGAGAGAGAGAGAGAGAGAGGACAAAGTAAATGTTTTAACTCGTTGTAAGCCTGTGGCACTCAACAGAGCCTGCTGCAGGGGCCGAGGTACAACTACAGCAGTAATGTGAGCTCAAACAAATTCCGTTCAACTTTTGTTGAGAGAATGATATAGGCGGGTTTCATTATGACATCATATTTACATTTTTCCTCATCAGCACGTTATAGCATAAATCCAACTTCTTGGTTCAAACAAGACAGAGCACCGTTAGTGTCGACCAATGATTTGAATCTAATGAAGCGACAAAAATTGCAGTGAACGTATGGCTAGTGGCACTGACTTTTTCCGCTATCCATAGAAATCTCTTTAAAACTAGGTTCTATTAATTATTCTACATACATGTATAAAGCTCAATTTGTCAGTGATAATAATAGACCAATTTCGATATATTAAAATTTAGCCTGAAACAAAAGTAATAAACACGACGCGCTGGGGATAAATCCATAAAAACTCTACATTTTATTCCCCGAGAACCTCTTATTGATGTCTTTTGTTTCAGGCTGAATTTTAATATATCGCAATTGGCCTATTGATTCATACTCTAGCGAGTTATGGATTTATCTGGTTTGAAGCATAAATTCTGACTTTATGCTAAATTATGCCAACAAGTGAAAATTAAATGTAACAGTTACGTCATCAGAAATCCGCCTAAAAGCCCTCTTCAATCTGGAGCGTAACCCTTTCAGCCCCAGCCAGTTGACCAACACATATTTTCTCCTAAAAATCCAATATATTATTTAAGGATACTGAGCACACGCCAAGACAAAGTAAAATATCCAACCTGTTTTTGAGAAGATAGATAGACAGATTAGAAGAATTATCCAGGCGATCAGGGATTTGTCACATGGTAGAAATAAGCCAATCAACGCGCGTTAGTTCGTCACGGCATATCGCAATGTCCCAAAAACTTTAAAAAGGACTGAGTTTGTTGCCTCTGTAACATTAAAAGAACTGATATAAATATTGAAGAAAACGAATTTTATTTCAGTCTCTTTTTCTACCTTTGGTTTAGCCTGCGTGCAGGCTCTCCTTGCGGGTTTGGGAAAAAGTTTGGGGAAAGAAGAAAAGAGTCGCTGAGAGCGGCGGGCGGAGGGGGAATGGGGAGAGCTTCATCCATATCTTCCCTCTGTAGTTTCGCAGTAGCAGGTCGTGCTAAGT
>JAOBYF010185769.1:0-10549 GCA_025403605.1 Parazoanthus darwini | reverse complement strand
TCAAATGTTAAAAATAGGGTCCTGACAAGTTGCCATGGAAACAGAATTTCCGGTGGTAGTACAAGGATTGGTAAGCTGAAACGTTGTTGTAATACCAGCTAACAAAAATTGGTACGAACCCATCATGATATTTGAGAAAGCCTTTCATAAAGTTCAGTGGCACAGCAAAATGGAAAACAGGTAGGAGCCACCTTAAGTCACAAAAGAACCCCAACCGGGTATTAACATTCCTGCACTAACTAAAAAAATTCCATTGAGTGACAATTTTCTTAATTTTGTGATGTTTTATCCCCAGCAGATGAAAAAATTTTATAGCAATCTAATTTAATTCTCAGGGGACTCCTATATGAAATGAACAGAAGTGTTTCGTATCCGGATTAAATTTTCCTGTTTTAGTACCCCTTAGAAAGTCAGAACAAGAACTACATCAGTATACAGCTATTTCAAAAAAGGTTGTCATAGTCAATAGTTCGTACTGGAACCGAAAGGAACTATGGGGGCTCAAGGAACACACATAACCCATTGTTATTAGCATTGACTTTACTTAATGTAAAGTGTTCGTTCATCATAACACAATTATTATTCCCTGCCATCACTGTCATTATAACCCCCATTAAATATCAGTGTACCAGTTCCAGTATCGACTACTGATCATAACAACCTTCTTTTGAAACAGCTGTATGTACACTGTGTCTTATTTCCATTGCTCAGACAGTCATAAAATTTGAGGCAATGCACGAGGAGCTGACCAATTCTGCTATTAAATTGCATTGAAAATATCAGTCGGTATTTGGCCTGTAAATGCATATTTATTTGTTGTTTTGTGCATGTTTTTTCTTGTTTTCTATACTGAGTTTTATTTCCAACTGCACGTTCGGATTTTAACGAGTTGTAAAGCTCCTCGTTGACACGTGGATATACAAATTTTTGTAATTATTATCCATTGTCGTGCTGATGTTAAGGGGGCGCTCAGTATTCCGTACCATAGCAACCAAATAGAAAAAAATATCAAAGGATGATATTTAAAAAGAGTGTTTGTGTGTCCTTCATGTAATGTGTCCGTTTGAGACTAGAAGGTTGGACTCGGACCTCGTTTGTTTCATTCCAGACCCACAACAAGTCGCTCAAGCAGTGAGTCGTCTGGCCTCAACAACAGAATCTCGGCTGACATCAAGTGTGATGTGGCTGATAGGGGGAAAACCCTTGGATTCGGAAGGTGCCTGTACGAGTTCTACCGAGCTCCGATCACGAAGTTCTGGGGGAACGTGGTAGGTGATCACGTTTGAAAAGCCGCCAAACTTATGAACACAGACTAACGCGTGATTGCACGTGTTGGCTTGAAATTCTTAAACTGATAAAAACTGTCACGTTGCAGGAAGTTTGTCATGTATCACTCAATAAGTTATATACTGCTTGTACTGCTACATAAGAACGGTGCGTCTGAAATGTTGGGTAGAACCCCCCCCCCTCCCCCCTCCGATTATTGACTCATCCACTTGCTAACAAAATAAATGACCGAATAAAAGTCCCACCCCCGAATAGTACTTTCACAAAACGGAGTATACAACCTCAAACTGAAAAACAGACAAATATTCGTTGCCTTACCGTTAAGATTATTGTAGTTTTCGTTACTAGATTTGATAAGTTCTAGTGGTAATGCCCTTGCAAAATTTGTTTAGTCCGTTTGTTCCAAATATTGACAGAACACCCAAAACCCTTTATGAACTTGTGCATGCATATGGTGAATAAATTGTATACACACTTCTTCCTCTAAATCCGCAAAGTGAATATCTCAAGGGTGAATTTGATGCAGTGCTTCAAAAGAAAGGATGAAATAGTTTATTTTAGACTTTATACAAAATTGAAGTTTAGGAATCCTGAAGAGCACAATTCCACTAAATCACTCTTATTACATTTTCTTTCAGATTGTGTACCTGCTGTTCCTGGTATTGTTCAGTTTTGTTATTCTGGTTCGTTTGGAGGCGAAGCCCTCTGCTCCGGAGTGGGTGCTGATTGTGTTCGTTTTTACTTTGTGCATCGAGGAAGTAAGACAGGTTGGAACACATGATTATCTTGATTTTATAAAATACAATAAAAGGCTTTTAAAGTTTAAAGTTAAAATGGTCATTAAAATGATCTAAACATTTTCGACTAAAAATCAACATCAGGGATAGAAGTACTTGCGGTGAAGAAAGTTGTTGTACAATTGTTATACAATATTATATTGTTATTATAACAATTATAGTTATTGTTATTGTCGTTACTGTTATTGTAATTATTGAAACACATTGAAGCCTTCTGTATGTTAATTTGAACTACAGATCCTCCAGTGGGATCATTCGTCCTTGCTATTAAAACTGAAAGAGTGGGCGTCAAACAATTGGAACATCTGCGATGGCGTGGCCGTTATCATGTTCTTTGTCGCTGTTGCCTTGAGGATGCACCCATCGACCATCAGCGCTGGTCACGTGATATACTGTATCGATGCGATGGTTTGGATCATCAGATTACTGGACATATTCTCAGTCAGCAAGAATTTGGGTCCGTATGTTGTCATGATAGGGAGAATGGTAAGAATTGTTCATGATACTCAGTAATCCGGCTTGTAGGTTCACCACACCAGTGAACGTCAACGAAATACATTTTTGCGTCGATGAAAACTAGGTTTTGCCAGATGCATATGTCTTACCGGTTATTTCAACTTTTAGTTTGAGTTACTACAGTTTTTTGAAGACCACTTATTAGTCAAGTGCGAGGTCCGTACGGTAAATTATGGACCGAGTTTTTCCCTTCTTTTTGCGACCCAAGCCCGAAGCGGACCTGTAATTGTCAAATCAGATCAAATTACCCAATTCCTGACTGGCTTTGATTACCTTTTGTTTTGTCAGACTGTGGACATGGCATATTTCCTTCTCATCATGGTCGTGTTTTTGGTGGCGTATGGTGTAGCCCAACAAGCGCTGCTGTTTCCAAATAGTTCCCCCTCCTGGACGCTTGTATCAGGCATATTTTACAGGCCCTACTTTCAGATTTATGGAGAGCATTTTTTTGCTGAAGACGGGGGTAAGTGCCGGTACAGCAAAATGTCTTTGTTCATATTCCTATTTTCACAATAAGTTCTGCAAAGGAAATCATATGGTTTCAAGTGCAATTTGGAATCATTTTGAACGAGTGGGTTTTGAAACAATTTTGTAAAGATATGCATGAAAAAATTCGACAGAAACATGTGACGAGTTAACTTGTTCAACAAACTTCCAAATGATAAACATGCAACACATGAAACAAAAACTTTAAAAGTCCAACCAAAAAGTGAAGATACAGCAGACGATTTCTAGAACTTGATGATGTTTTGTTCAAACAGTACAAAAACGTGACTCACCTCCACACGTAAACAAAATCTCCGTTCCTCTCTGTCAGAAACGGCAAGAAAGGACACAGTTGACATGCGCGCGTGTACAAGCGTTTTCTCGCCAATGCAAACACGAAAAGGAAGTGTCTAGTCGCTAAGATTTTAAAATTTTTGCATGAAATTGCTCAATCTGTAAAAAAGTTTTAATGCCAATCATAATGTTTTGCGCCGCAGGAAATTTGCACTAGTTTTTTCCTGCACTAAATTTGTTTCTTTTAAGTAAGGGGTACAGTTTAGCTTGTCAGTGCCAATGACTAGTACCAGGCGTCTAACAGCGATGTTTTTTATAGTCAGTGTTTGCGTTGGTGCTATGAAAAGTGCAATATCATATAACATCACAATAATGATAATAACAATAAAAATAACAATAATATTAATATTAATATATATTAATTCCGGTTCGGTTTGTGATCATAATAATGATCGCGAAGCGGGAGACCGATTTGTTTATCACGAATACGATTACAGACAGAATTGGACGACACGAAGTCCTGTTACCAATTTATCATCAATATTACAAATTCCCCCAAAAAAGAGAAATTACTACCAATAATTTGGTTTGTTTGCAAAGGCTCTAGCTGGCACTACCATGTCAATCTGCTTTGAGTAGAACTCACTACTGTTCAAAGAAATGAAATTATTGGCAGTGGAAAAATCCTCCTTTTTTGCTTGCTTCTGAGAGAGGTGGGTTGTCATTGTCAAGCTGATTGTTTTCTTACTTGTGATTGGCTCATTAGCCAAAAAGTCAGATTGTCATTGGTTTACTTAGGTGTCCTATAACAAGCTTGTAATCGGATACTATTCGATAACAAGCTCAGTGTAATCGGACAGTCGATAGCCAAATTAACGAGTAATAGAGAGATTAGTAGACCAATCAGATTTGAGGAAACTGTAATTTTTATGGTAATAATAACAATAATAAATACACAACCTAGCTATATGGGTAGTACTATTGCAGTATCAACAGCGTCATTAACTTGTAAGGGACTTCTATTCTTCTGTTTCCCTCGGACTTTGTGTCGTGTTTTTATTTACTTCTATTTGCTTTCACGTTGATGATCGTGTTTCTCCATCTTCATTGTTGTACGTAATGAAAAAAAAACCCAACTGAAATAGACTTGTTAGTGAAATGTACAACGGGGTTTGGTTTTCTCCCGGCTGTGTGAAACTGTCGAAGATAAATACTGACAATATATGCCAAGCTGTATGGTACAGGTATCTTTTAGTATATGGTATAGTAAAAAATGTGAATGGTATAGTCGACAAAGTTTGTGTCTGGGTGTATTGAAATGAAAATAAAACCCGCAGGAAGCCAATCCCCAAACTGCAAAAGTTCCTTTCCCTGTCAATATTATGGTTTTCTTTGTGAACAATGCTTTCTGTAAATGTCTGTAAATGTGATGTATTATTTTCTTTTCTGTAGGTGACGCGAATACAACCCTTTTTAGAACTCCAAAGTACGATAATCATGGAAGCTCAATTGTGGTTGCCATTATGGCTTTTTATTTGCTGATAGCAAATATACTTTTGTTAAACCTGCTTATCGCCATTTTCAAGTAAGATATGATACTGTTCTAGTCTCCACGCAGACTACCCCATTATCCTCCTTCTCCGAGCGAGAGACCTCTCGCAGCGAAGGAGAATATTAGTCTGCGTGGAGGCTAGATATTATTGTGCATAAATATGGGTTTGATGAAAAGATTTTAAACGGGGATATGGGATTAAGATATTAAATTTATTATTAATAGTAATAATAATGATGATAATATTGATAGTAATAGTATAACAGTAAATAATATAAAGGTAGTTGTTACGCAATCGCACTTTAGTTAATATCTCAATTTAGTTTAATTTACAAACCAATAAAATGGAAGGGGCAACAGTTAGTCTCAGTCAGAAGCCGCGTGTTAGCTACTAGATTCTAAAAACTGGATTTACAACAACCAAGGTATTTGAGTTCGGAAACGAAACGGAAAAACTCAAGGTTAAGTATTGTAAGAACCAGTATAGATAAACCCAATTGTAAGATGAACGTTGCAGTACGAACTGAAGAAAGCAACAGTGATTCAAAGCTTCTTATACGAACCATCTTGTGTATTTGAAAATGAGAAGAGAAGATAGAGAGAAGAGTTCCAGGCACCCAGAAATCCTTGCCTGGCTGTGTGCTTTTAGTAAGGACCAGTCCACGTCTATGATTAGTATGAACAATAGTTGTCAACTTATCCAGTGCTGTGAATTGGCACGCACGGAAAGCCTAAAGTCTTAAATCAAATCCACAGCCTTCTGCTCACTTGTTTGCTGTGTACCAAATAATTGTTCCCTAACAATTACTTCCGTAGTGCTGCAGTATTTGGCAAAAATTTTTACCGCTGCTTTCGAAAACTACCTCCACTTCGGCGGAATAGTTGCTGAGTAAACAGGCCTCTCGTGTACATTCTCGAGTTTGTTCTTGCTAATTTTGTCGACAACGTTGTTACCGATAGGTGTGTCAGCTCTGCCAGTCACTGTTTGTTTGAACTTTCTGTTCACTGATTATGCAGGCTTGTCTGTCCTTTTACTGATATTGCAAACGAAACTAACCTTCACGCGGAAGATCTTGTTTTGATGGGTCTGTTTCAATCTCCACAGCAACACGTTTTCGGCTGTGCAGGCGAACTCGGAACAAATCTGGAAGTACAATCGATACCACCTTATCATGGAGTACGCGAGCAGACCGCTGTTGGTCCCTCCGTTCATCATCCTCAACCACGTGTATCTGTTGTACAAGGCCTGTCGACAGGGCAGGTGGGGCAGCCGCTGCTGTGGAAACAAAAAACGTTCTTCAAAGCACGACTGTCGTCTCAGTGAGTCGTAGTGGGAAAGAGTTTGATACTTTATTTTGTAAAAGATTTAAAATTTTTAGGTAAAAAATGAGTTTTGGAGAAATAGGAAAAATGCGAGTAGAAAGCGCTTTTCCCCCAAACTGATAAATTCTGCTTAGCTCTACAAAATATCAAACCTTAAACCATTTCATGTTGCTATGGGTTATTCACGCCTCGGGCAAGCGTTTGTCTGAAAACCAGGAGAAATATGTTGGGTAAAATAACACTGTTAACTGGTAAGTTTGCAACACATTTAAAAAGCTATGCTGGATAGTCGTGAACAGGGACGTTAAGGTGTTGGTCTAGTCCTTCAATGCCGTAATAAGCGGCAGCCATTTACTCCAATCATACAATTGTGAAACGGGTCGAGTATTACAATTTATAGACCGAGTGTGATCATTCGCTTAGAGCCTGGTTACCACTGATAGTTCATCGTGTTTATCGCATTAAAGCCAAAAATTGAGTCGTTCCGGCTTTAGGCTACCAATATGGGTCCCATGTTGGTTGCAAACAAGCGGACGAGCTAGACCTTATCGAACAAGAAAATGGACACTTTTTGCAATGATGCTGTCAGTTATTTGCTTTACCCCCAAAAACATTGTTTGAAGTACTAATTAGCTTTGATTGTAAATAATGCTGATACGTTTTCCAAAATGAACAAGATATGTTTTTGGTTAATTACTAAACTAGGAAGAATTTGATTTGAGTTGGATCACTCTGTTCTACTCGAAGGACAACAGAGTTTTAACAACAACAACAACAACAATAATAATACATATTTCCATTTGCTGCTGTACATACATGCATGATAGTTAACAAGACATTTACAATACAAGTTTCACTTTACAATTTAACTCAGAAGACTGGTAAACTTTGTAGACTTCGAGCAGTCTCCAGTTTTTTTTTAAAGTTTTAATGCAGAGTGAGAAACATAATGCTTGAGTTAGAGGAATGCGGAGAATTATAAAGTTGAAAATTGTTGTTCAGTCAATGAATAATGTTTTAATTATTTTGAAAAGTTGAATACATTTAGATCTTTTTCAGTTGGCAGCGATTTGACGTTAGACAAACAGAGCTTGTTATGACGTATTCCGTACCATAAAGGTTAGTTAAAGCGTCAAACGTTTTCTGTTTGTTATTTTATCTTAGAAGGATTCTTAAGCAGGGAAGAAAGGGACAAACTGATGCTGTTCGAGGAGCATTGTGCAGATGTGTACATGAGCAATAAGGACACTCTGTTTCATGCTACACACGAAGAGAGGATCAGGGCGCTTGGTAATAGGTGAGCAACACTGTTGAGGTTTGAGCATTGTGGACATTCTACAGATCTGCCAACCTTGAAAGACCTCAAAACTTAGGATCTCAATATTTTCCCTCCAAAAACCTTGCGGTTTTGGAGAAAATTTAAGATGAGACTGTCGAAAGCAGGAAGGCATCTTTACAACTCTGGTTTGGCCTAGTTTCCGGCTACGTCACTGACGATTTTGGAGCGGAGCCTGAACAAAAACATGACGAAGATATTCCGATTTACGAAACCTTGTCGTAATGCATGGCGTAATCACTAATGGGAAGTAAAAAAGTGCAGGAAATTGACTTAAAACCTCTCGTAAAAAGCAGTAAGCATGTTTTAAAATAACATTCGCCGGTATATTTATTATCTTTCGACAGAAAATATATAAATAATGTAAAAGCTTGAATATTCTCAATTCCGGCAAAAATCGAATGAAATGGGCTGTAAGTCGTGAGAACTTAGAATTTGGCGAAAAACGTATAACACACGGCAAAACCGTGTGAGTTGGCAGGTCTGATTCTATTCTATGTTAACAAAATTTTAAACGTTATTAAATTATGAGTGGTGGCTGCAAATTGAGCAAATTTGTGTTTTACGAGCGTTCATTACTATATTAAAACATTGTTCAATCTTATCGATTTTACACTAAATAACAAGGACGGGTCAGAATATTACATACATGTTTCGTTTACACCTGCACAAGAATTTACACGGAATTCACTTTAAAGCACGGTTGAATTCTGACAAGGCTTTGTCGATTTACCCTCGTAATATTTTGCTTTAGAGTGGCTTGTCTCAGTACTCAACTACAAGAAATGAACAAAGAAGTGACTTCAAAACAAGAAACCCTGAGCAAGGCTACTCGCGCACTTGACTGCCGATCCGCGCGAGTCGAGGAGTACACTGTTCAGATTTTAGACGTATTGGCGGACATGCAGCTTTTGGTACCAGCGTCTTCCGATCAAGCAGTTGAAACGGGGACTGAAACGTGCCCCAGGAGCGCACTACCTCAGACTGGCGCGAATGACTCCCGATGCAGCCCTTGGGTGTTTCCCGCACCGGGTTCAATGGGTAGTGTAAAGCCTTATAGGATGATGAGTATGCCCGCGCATGTGCACCAGAGGCAAATGTCACGTCAGTTGTCTCATGATTTGATGGAATGTTCGGAAGCACCATTGTACCCAGCCTACTTTAGGAGAAAGTTCCCCCAAGTTCGAACTCAAAGGTAAGCATAGTGTCATTTTTTTGCAGCATTTTTCTATTCATGATAATTTCACTGGTCCTTAACCCTGAATACGATTACAAGATACTAACTACGTAAAAAAGCCAAGACCATTGAAACAATCTAAATGTGGGTATCAAGTCATTTGCATTCTGTGATCCTGATCTTGATTGTTTTTGTTACATTCAAACACTAATGTTTTCTTCCTTTAACACTTAAATCCGTTTTGATTACAGATGATTGATGAATCGTGGCTAAAGCTGGTGTTTTGGGCCTATAACGCTTGGGGCTGACATTCTTAAATTCTTACAATTTTCGAGTTCACATCAGTGCAAAAAGTTTTCATCTGATAACTGAAATTCATAAGACCAAGCTCCTTCCGTGTTCGTGGATAATCATCAAGAAGCGCACCTGTAGAACAAACAACTGTGTAACACTAAGTACAATTTGACTTAGTCAACGTCCATACTTGTGTAAAGTGTAACGTATAATGCTCATAGAACTGATGAGAGTAACAGAAATGCAACATTGATGTTTTTCACAGCGTTGAACCAAAGGGCAACAGTACTCGGAAAGGAAGCATCATCAAAGCGGTCAAACGGTTTAGGAGGCATACATCCCCGGATGTGCTTGACGATGGACCTGTCCACGATATTAGTGACGTCACTGTTACTGAATCATCTACTGATCATCCCGAGGAGGATGGTGGTGTTGAAACGTCATCATTTGATGATACGACGCAGTCACGTAATAGGGTTGCGTCAGATCCCGTGGGGAGTGGTAAGAGCAGATATTCCGTCCTTTTGGTCCTCTTTCTGTTCTGTTTAGCAGAAAAGCTCCGGCAAAATAGTAGTAGATAGATTTCAAGGTGGCGGTTGGAGAAATGTGATTATCAATAGTACTGATTAGATTAACACCATGTGATGACTGAAGTGTCTCTTTATTGATCAGGTGAAGGCTCGGTTGGCCAGCGGCTGCAAACCCAGAGATCCATGACAGTTACTTTACCCACTCGCCCAAAGCTCCCTTCAAATAGGTACACGCGCCCACGAGATGCGTACGATAAGGCACGAAGCCTTGGGCTTCACGTGAGAACGAGGCAATCACCTTATCCCAAGTCCACAAAGCAGCGCTACCCTGTGCCAGATTTTCTTGTCGACTGGCAGGTAACACGTGCCTTCTCCTCTCGTACTCAACTCTCTAAGTATTTTCTCAATCTTTCATTTCTAGAAGGTGTTTGCTATTTGGTGTCGATGTTCTTTCTTACAGTGCGGATACAAAAGCCGTTAACAATAACACGTACGCTTTTTTTGGAAGGTTTCTTATTCTTCAGTAAATTATGCAAAAATCGTTGAAGCCTTGTGTTTGTCCAGGGACGAAGTGAGTGAGTGAGTATATGGTGAAGCTTCTGACAAGTCCAGTCACAAGTGCACCGTAGTGCGGATTCACTTTCGTTTGGCCTTGTTTCACAAACAGTTCTATATTTTCACGGTTTTCGTTGCTGTATTATCATTAGACCCGTTAGAGTATCATTTGAATCGTTTTATATGTTATGCGCCATTCTGATCATCTTATAGAAATGACGTAGTATTATTGTTTGTTTCCGTAGGTTAAAGTTCAACTTCAACCCAATTTGTTATTTTCAGGCGGACCTTTTTGGCCTGTGAGGGGTGTGTACACACCTTTTGCACCCCCCCCCCCCCTGCCTACACGCCTGGCTTATGTGATAATTTCTGGTGACTTTTCAAACAGTGTCTACTACCTGT
>JAOBYF010185658.1:0-10550 GCA_025403605.1 Parazoanthus darwini | reverse complement strand
GAGTCACAACCCACTGCCACTACCCTAACCACTTAATCCGCTAACATCTGCCAAAATCTTAAATTTAAATCCTAAAATTCTTACTCCGTCCCTTTTCTACAAAAAAAATAACCCTAACCCCAACCCTAACCCTATCTACATCTACCTGGGAAGGCACGTCCTCTATAAGAGGCTTATGTGCTTATCAATCATAGTAACCATAAATAACAATGAACTGACCGACTTACACGACGTGCTACAGGATTGATTTGCTGAGCCGCGACAGTGTCATCATCATCATCATCCTCATCATCATTATCACCATCACCATCACCACCACCATCAACATCATCATCATCATCATCATCATGTGTGCCTTCTTGAAGTGAACGTGATAAATAAGTCACTCGTTTCAGTCCTCGGTTTTGTGTGCAGGTTTCATTAAAAAACGGCTTCAATTGTAACATATCCTAATATTATGGGCTCTCTTTGATCGTACCGACCAAGAAACCCCCTCTAGATCTCCTCTCCCCCTCCCCTCTACCTCGCCCCCATTACCTGCTTGAAACCACAACCTGAGTCGATGCACGAAAAGTTTCACGAAAATATGAAGTTTCAAAATTGTTTAAGGTTGCCTGCGTTTTAGAGGTTACTTAGCCCTTGTTGAGATTACAAATAGGGAATGTCAACCAGCTGGTAATTACGAGTTGAAAGTAATTCTGTATCTTATCTTATATTATATACTTTAATGTCCTTTTCTAAAAAAACTATACAGTGTGTTTACACTGATAAATCCATATGCATATGTAGAAATAATACAAGTTCAAACATAAGTACTGATTATGGTGTGTTTGGCATGGAGTACACTTTTCTTAAGAACAAACTTGATAAGAACACTGAGGCTAAAACCGAAATTTATTGAGAATAAACTAATTAGTAAAAACGAGACGTTAATGGCAAATGCCTCATATAAGAACAAATTAAGGACACTTTGAGGCTGAGCAAAATTTTACAGGTTCATAAAAAAAGTGTACGTCTCAGGCAGTGATGCGCGGTTAGCCAGATTGGGTGCAGTGCTACAACATAAACCGTTTAATTTTCGAGAGTAGTTAAAACGCAGAAAACGGAACTGAAATTGTTTTAATATCAAGGTTATGACGTGAAAGCCGCTTCCGCTGCACCTTGTTCTAAATTGCCATAAGAACCTTTTCGTGAAACAAACCGGAACTTGTGAGCGAACGTGCTAAGAACACACATCGACCTGGTTTATGTGCTTAGAAATTGGAAATTACCATATTTTTGCAGGTAATAATTTAGCACATATTCTTCGTTCAAAACAACAACAGTTATTTCCGGTTCTTTTTGTTTTTTGGATATAATGCAGAACAGTACATTTTGGTATTTAGCTCAACTATGAGTCTTTTCAGTAAATAAAATTTTGCGTGAAAATCATACACACGTGAATGCACTTATTTGAATCATATTGAGATGCTTTCAAAGTGCTTTGCAATTTAATTGACGTTGATAAGTCTAATTATGAAATAGAGCTAGAGCACTAGTTGCAGTGATATCGTATGATTACATATGAATAAATTATAATTGATATACAGTAGTAGAAATTTAGTTGTAAATATTTGAAAGATTTGCAAGAATAGACGTCCGAGCGTGGACAGCCAACTCTTCTTGTTTGAACTAAGCAAGTACTTTGCCTCTCGCTCCAAGAAATCAGAACACATGGGGATAGATCCATTTAAAAGCCTAGCGGTTCATAAGGCTGGCACTTGCCTCCGGTTTTCGTATTGTTAGGCAGAGGAGAACCTACAACCTACTGTAGACGGGACACTAATCCGGCGAATTTTCAGACGGGAAGGGAAAGGGATCGTCCGAAGTTTAAGTATTTTTTAGCGAGAAATTATCGGCTGGGGATATTTTGGGTCGTAAAAACACTTCGTGATTATTTTAAGGGCGTTGGTCGAGTTCTGGGATACCTTTGGAATCTTTTGGGGTACTTAAAGAAAGTCAGGGATGTTTTTGGTTAAGTAGTTTTGAAGGAAGGTATTTTGGGGGATAAAATTTGAACTTCAATCGGAAGTTAATGCTTAATCAGTATTTCTAACCATAAAATATAGATCATACGCATACGACATTTTCACACACTCCCAATGACATGCGCAGTAACATTTTCCTTTCCACCTGCCTCGGATATTAAGATCGATTTTGAGTTTACACGGTTCATTTTTTGTTATGTTTGTCGAAGCCATGCTAAATGGGGTGTTATTTAATATTTCGCAAATCTGAAAGTATAGCCCTATTCATCAACAAGGCGAATCTCAGAATGTTCTTGGCGCTGGGTTGTCAGTTCAGGAACTGCAAAAAGGATGTTTTATTGGAACAAAAACTGTAGTTTGTTCTAAAAAGAATAACCCGACCTTTTTCAAGTTTGCTTACCTTTGGGTAATTCAAAACTATTTAATGAGGCTGCATTTTTGGAATGATCCAAATGAGAAAACACAGTGACCAGATTTTGTTGGCGGACAGGTGGAAGAATATGTTTTTTTTCTTTTCTCATTGCATCATCCATCCCTACCCCCCAAGAAACAAATTAAATGTAGTGTTGTTAGTACATACTTTTGTCATATTATCAAGCCATGAAACATACATAACTAAGATTACTATCGTGACAATGGCACGATAGCGTCAACTGACCACAACTGCCAGAATGCTTTATCTCATAAAGATACTAGAACAATTGGCATAAATTATATTGCAAAGGAAATGGGTATAGCGTTATAATAGTTGTAATCAATTGATGCCATCATGCAAACGTCCTATTATATGCGCACACCCGTCAGTGACATGCGCAGTATCGTTGTTCTTTCCATTATATATCCATTATCAAGATTGATTGTCGATATTCCAGAGCTCTTTAATGTTTTAGCAATTTTTTGTCAAGAAAATCAAAGAACTTTAAAGACTGGTGACCCGTGGAAAATTGATATATTCACTGGGTGTTCAAGTCATTTTAAAATCTTGCACTTTATATTATTCATGATCCGGCGTTTTTGAGCGTACACGGTTTACCTGCGGTAGCCATGCAGAATGGAATTTTTGTGTGAAATCGCACATTTTCCATTAAGGTCTGAAAAAAGCAATTAGTTCTCCCTTCCCATATAATATGGCAGTTTACTCTATGTGCAGCTGTTGCGGTATGAAATAGAAAAATTCTATAGGTCTGATCTGTAGTATAGTCGAGCGACACTTTTGAGTTGTGAATAACCACGTATAAAAATACAGTTCCCGCTAAAATGTAAATCAGAAATATTCAAACCTTAAACCTTTTATTTCAAACTTAAATCTTTTATGCATTTTAAATCAAGGATTTTAATCCACCCAGCTCTATTAATACGTGTTAATAGCTTTGTGTCAAAATCTGGCATTTGCTGCGGATCCCACCTGCACCATTAGTCGCTCTGGAGCTTGCAATTCTACCGAGGTTAACGAAAATAAAAATATTGGTCCCATGCGCAGGCGCAGTAGCTCGCTGCTCTGATCACTTCCTCAGTTCAATACTGATGTCGCCAATACAAGAAAGTAAACTTTTGTGCAAGAAAAAATAATGAAATGTCTTTGTTTGTATTGCCCTTGTCGTAGTGTCATAATTATTTGAATATATCAGCAGGTTGGACCTGCATTTTCGCCCGGGTTCAGCGTTTCCAAGGTTATATAGTTCCAGCCAGTTGAACTTGTTTATATTCAATGATCAATCAAGACCGGCCACGCGACAGTAAACAGCGACCCTTTAAATGCGGAGGGCGTTCGTGAAATGAACATTCTTGTAAGTTAAAATCAATTTACTTTCGCAGGTTGCTAGTTTCTGCAAACTGCTGAATTCCAGAACAACCGCTGGGTGACTGGGGTGACAAGTTAAGCCTGTAACAAAAACGCTTTGTAGCCAGTATGTTTAAATATTTATTATTCAGAGTTATTGATGATATTCTAATAGTCCAATATTTATGCCACAGAGCGGGTGACACATCGTACAATCTCAGCATCCAAGCCATAGACTTGTTGCACGAAGGCAGAACTCTCAAGAGACTCAATTACACCATTCAGTTAAAATGAGGGAAATCGTACACGTTCAAGCCGGCCAGTGCGGAAATCAAATAGGTGCTAAGGTGAGTTGGACGATTGACGTGCAATCTTGGCATAACGTCCTAACTGGCTGATATAACAAGGCCGACAGAATCAGTCGACTGACACAACTTGCGAAATGCTACCTTTTTAAAGTTAAGGGATGCGGCGAGTCGAAGCACCAAAAATCACCTAAACTATTGCTTTGAATATAAGTTGCTCAAAAAATGTAATTCTTTCTATTTTTGCTGCTGATGTTATATTATTTGCAAAATATATGTTGATAATCTCGTAAATTGTTATCATCATTTCCCAAAATAAATACACGAGAATACGAGACATCTTTCTCGTTTAGTTTTTTATTGTTTCCTGCGCACTCAAATTGTTTCAGAGTGAAGCTAATGCTTTTTCTTTTGTGGTTTATAGTCAGTTGTTACTGTTCTTTTATGTTCAAAGAAATTCAGATTGTGAGACATAAATAGAAAGTGTCAGGATTCTTCTTCTACAACGACACCAGACTGTTCCATAACAAAGAAGTGTTTATTTACTGACTCGAAAGTTGTGATTTGGTGATGTGAACAAGTGTCTCTTTCTGAATTGTTAGTTTTGGGAAGTTATCGCAGATGAACACGGCATTGATCCAACTGGTGCATACAATGGAGACTCAGATACACAGCTCGAGAGAATTAATGTATATTTTAACGAGGCTTCAGGTAAGGATATTCATACAACTTGCCGAATATATAATTATATCTCTTTTTATTTTGTTTCTCACTTTTACCTGAATTCATTACTTTCGTTTCTCTGCAAAAATCACTTTCACAAATCAATGTTCGTGTGAAACTGTGGCTATTGTCTTCATCAGGTGAAATTATTGAATCGAATTCAATTCTTAAATGGTAATTTTGAGTATAGTGCAAATTGAATTGTTTCAAAACAATATCATACTTATTACTCAATAATCTCACTGAAGCTGCTGATTAATTAATTGTCGCCACCTTTTACTTTCAGGCTGTTGGAAAATTTTCAACTTTTTCCTGTTTTGCCACTCAGCACAATTATATTTTGTTACGTCGGCCAAAACAAGGAGTGGCATTAGAAATATTCACTGTTAGTCAAATCACAAAATGTCTCCAGCTGCTATAAAAATCTCTCATTATGCACCTCTCAAGTAATGAAAATGAAGTAAGAGTTTCCATTCTAAGCCAGACACAATGAGTTCTTAACACCTGAGAGAAAAAAATTCATGTGATTTTTAAAAGTCTTTGTGAGGCATCATTACACAGCCGGGTTGCAAATCGTATCATACTTAATCTTTGTTATTTTTTTTCTAATCTGCTTTCAAAGCGTTAAAATCAATAACAACCGACCACTCGATGCGTAAAGTATTTTACATTGTGCAATAACTTGTAAACATCCCCCAGAGACTCAATATGATACATGTATTTTTTAAGATGTAGCATTTTCTCCGTAAAAAAACAACAACAAGTTTATCACGCGGCCAATACAGAAAGCCATACACTGACCATAGCAGTAGTGTGGGAGTACATGAAACCTATCACTTCATATGTTTTACAAAATGTATTTCTGTTCTCGTTGTCAGGTGGAAAATATGTTCCACGGGCCGTACTGGTCGATCTTGAGCCAGGGACAATGGACGCCGTGCGAGCAGGTCCATACGGCAAACTGTTTCGCCCCGACAATTTTGTATTTGGTGAGTAGCGTTTTTGCATATCGAATTTTCATGCCGAGCTGCATAATATCGAGTCTACATGTCATAAAGATTTGATTTATTTGACTTTTGCGATTTAAATAGACCCTGCGGGTATTTATTTTTAAAACACCAGCGCCATACCTGCTTTGGTCATGCGCTGCTGCCAGAACAAGCGATATTAAATTAAAATTCCTGTGCATTTGTTAAATAATAGAATGGCAATCTAGAAATGGTGACAAACTGAAATGCGTTGGCGAGTGGTAGTTTGTTTTGCTGTATATCATCGTTTATCTTCTCAAAGATCTACTTTGTGCAGACGTTTGTGACATTTTGTGGAAAAGCAGAAAAGCCGCTACTGTCGGAATGACCCGATTGTTTATCATGTTTATGTTTGAGTTCATATCCAGATAACATATGTAATCGGAATTTCTATTCAAAATGATAACAAAACGACTGTTTAAACTTTAACAAACATCTCTGTTTTAATTAAACATTCTTGAATTCAAAAAATTGTTATCTATCTATATCCATCTACAGAACTTTTTTTATGTAACAACCGTAAACTGATAAAGTAGCATTATCTTATCCGATCTATCTGTCTGTGTGTCTGTGTGTCTGTCTGTCTGTCTATCAATCTATCTATCTGTCTGTCTGTCTGTCTATCTATCTGTCTATCTATTTAACTATCTATCTGTCTGTTTCGATCTGTCTATCTATCTGTCTGTCTGTCTGTCTGTCTGTCTGCATATCTATCTGTCTGTTAATCTATCTATAAAAGTTGTTCCTCTGGTTAAAGTTTTAAAAAATATAAACTAATCTTTGTGTCCCGACATTTCGGCTATGTCGATATCACTTGCTTTTTCTAGGGAAAATGATAAAAATACGCGTGAAGCAGAGACTTCAGACCGTTTTCAAGTTAAGAGTATTTTGTCAGCATTGGTAAAATTTAATTACTTCTGGGCCAAAAAAAGCCCCAAGATCACACAATTTCCAGGAAGATTGATTTCCCACGCTTCTAGTACTCTTCTGTTTCACCAATTGTCTCCAATGCATAGAATTTCAGAATGGTCCCAAGAGTCAGACCCAAGTTATCTGTCTGTCTGTCTATCCGTTTATCTTTCTCTCTACTCTGTCACTCGTTTTATGTTTCCTTTGAGGGAAAGTAAGCACTAACAAATGTAAGCATGCGACTATTATACCCCTTATACACTGAAAACTTGATAGTAGTTTAACTTAGCAGTGTAAAGAACAAGATCCTATTGACATTACTTTCAGGTCAGAGTGGAGCCGGAAACAACTGGGCTAAAGGCCACTACACAGAGGGGGCTGAGCTCGTAGATTCCATCATCGACGTTCTCCGTAAGGAGACCGAGGGCTGTGACTGTGTTCAAGGTTTTCAGCTGACGCACTCTCTCGGTGGGGGGACTGGGTCTGGTTTAGGGACCTTGATCAACTCCAAAATACGCGAGGAGTACCCTGACAGGATCATGAGCACTTTCAGCGTGGTGCCCTCACCTAAGGTCTCGGACACTGTTGTGGAACCTTATAACGCCACCCTCTCTGTACACCAACTGGTCGAGAACACGGATGAGACCTTCGTGATTGACAACGAGGCTCTGTACGATATCTGTTTCCGGACCCTTAAGCTCAACAACCCAACATACGGGGACTTGAACCACTTGATCTCTGCTACAATGAGCGGTGTTACAACGTGTCTTCGCTTCCCTGGGCAGGTGAGTTTCCATTGACACCATCTTTAAATGAGCGTAGACCTTTGAATAACGGGGAGAGAGCGGCCGTGCAGGGAGCAAAGAGAACAAAAAGCGGCCTTGTAGGGGGCCAAAGAGCAGAAAAGTTCTGCCCTTATTTTCTTCTTCCAACCAGCCCAGTCATTTACCCCCTGAGGGATTGCTTTCTTCCAACATTTTCTGCACACATGCGTAGTTAAAGATGGAAAAGCGTCCAAAAAGCCAACTTTCAAATACTTGTAGATGCATATCAAGTTTTTAAAAATAGATATGAAAAAGATGTCTTAGATTTGAGAAGATATTTTAAAAAGTGAAGTCTATAATGGTTTGATTTCCAGCTACACAAAGATTAAGAATATAACCTTCCTTGTGATTGATTTCCACAGTTGAACGCTGACCTCAGAAAGCTCGCGGTAAACATGGTTCCTTTTCCACGCTTGCACTTCTTCATGCCGGGATTCGCACCGCTGGCAAGCCGCGACACCCAACAGTATCGCGCTATCACGGTCCCCGAGCTCGTGCAGCAGATCTTTGACTCCAAGAACATGATGGCAGCTTGTGACCCGCGTCACGGCCGCTATCTCACCGCCGCCACCATATTCCGTGGGCGCGTCTCCATGAAGGAAGTTGACGAGCAGATGTTGAACATCCAGAACAAGAATAGCTCAAACTTCGTAGAGTGGATCCCGAACAATGTCAAGAGCGCAGTCTGTGACATTCCGCCTAAGGGGCTCAAGATGTCTTCTACCTTTATTGGAAACAACACGGCTATCCAGGAGCTGTTCAAACGCATTGGAGAACAGTTCTCGGCCATGTTTAGAAGGAAGGCTTTCTTGCATTGGTACACTGGGGAGGGGATGGACGAAATGGAGTTCACAGAGGTGAGTACTGACTAAACAGTTACAATTAGTTTGGTTTCTGAGCTTTCGATTTTACAGTTTAGCAAAACACAGAAAAGTGTTGAGTCACGGGCTACTGACAATCCTTGGTGTTCACAAAAGTGCGCGATTTGAATGTGTCCGCCTTTAAGTTTTACCTTCTTATCCGTAAAACAGAGGATACTTTTTAAGATTCTTCTAGTAACTTTTAAGATAGGTAAACGATCTGCTCAAACCCTATGTTCCCATGAGTTATGACAACCTTTTTTGAAATAGTTGTATATTGAATATTGTAAACGCATTGAGGTTACACGAAAAGCGCATTCGAAGAACTGTAAATTAAATTGTGTAGTGTTGGTACTAGGAACTGCAAAACGATCACATATTTCGGCTGTGTTCGTTTCACAACTACGGAAGAGAATAGCTCGATGTAACATTACTGTTCCGATGAATACCCTGGAGTTTGGAAGCTCTCGCTATGTTTCGTAGAAAATTTGAACAAAAAGTATCCCGCGCCACGGCCACTGCCAAATCGAAGATTGACTCTGCATCCCCTTGGTTCGCAGTATCTGCAACATTTCAGTATGATGTTGGGTAACAAATTTGCAATTTTTCCCCAGGCGGAATCCAACATGAATGACCTGGTGTCGGAGTACCAACAGTATCAGGACGCCACAGCCGAAGATGAAGGAGAATTTGATGAAGAAGAGGAGCCGGCCGCGGAGGAAGAAGCCGAGTGAGGCACTGTGACGTGGACAACTCACAGCATTTGATTATCTATGAAGAAACCTCTCACTAACTTAAAATTTGTTTTATTATTATATATTTTATTTGTGCCGGTCTGAAATTGAGATTCCACAAAAATGCTGAAAAACTCCAACGTTCGAATTTAAAAATACAGCAATGAGGAAGTACTAAAACATAAAAATTTAAGGTTTGGAGAGTGTTTAATGGTTAACATGAACAGCATTACCTGAATTTCTGATAGTGATCGTTAGATGATGAATAATACATATTCTTTTTTTAATAAAGTAGCAATTCTTTTTGGAATTGAATGATATTAAATGTAAAGCATGTAAAATGGTAGTATTTGTTTTGTTAGCAAAACAATAATGTAGAATTAAAACAAGAGTTTTTACTTTTTGTTGTTACAATTTGAAAAGAAAGCTTGAGACAGTTTGTCAAGTAACATAAATAAAACAAACTCTTCATGTAAGTTAACTCTTTCACTCCCCAAAATTGCGAATAACAACAAGCTAAATTCTTACTACTTGTTTCCCCACATTAACTATTAAAAAGTTGGCAGAATTTTGCTTTTCATCTTAGTGAGGTTGGAGTGGATCCCTATCTTCTCAAAGCTAACAAACGTATTTTAAATTGATACCGCAAGAATAAGATGGATTGTGTTAAACTTCGGGGAAGTGAAAAGATAGAAAATCAAGAGCTAGGACGACCTCATTGTTAAAATAGCGGATACTTTACACGAGTTCAGCTGTACGACTCTCAGTAACCGTACTTGTGCGGTACTTCAAGTGTAGGTAGGTCATTTTAAGAATTGGAGATTTCTTGTATCCGTTGCACTTAATATTTTTAAAAGTGAGACACCTGTTGGTGCATCTGTATTGATTTGACCTTTTAATTTTGGCTGAAACGTGAGTTATTATAAAGCAATTTGTTTCAAAAAGCAAGGTTTATGTAACCTAGATGTAAACATTTGATATTTGGTCTCCTTCATCCATATTGAAATTGTAGGTATGTTTTAATAAAGATTAAACAAGACTGACTTACCTCGTGTGTTTATCGTGTGCATTTCATGTTTGCCAGCAACAACCGGCAGGCTAAACGAGAGAATCACAACACATACAAACACCCACACATACTCACACATAAATGCGCTTATTAAATACCAAACACTGGATATTGAATTTCTGGTAATTTGATTGGCTCTCAACTCAAGGTCTAAAAAATTTCGCTCAAAATGGCCGAAAACCCGAGTCGGTAGAATATAAAGTTCGAGATATTTTTATCCAATCTTTGGTATTTAATAAAATCTTGTTGGATATGAGCTTATGATGGCCGACTCGGTGCTCCGCACTTCGT
>JAOBYF010185547.1:0-10551 GCA_025403605.1 Parazoanthus darwini | reverse complement strand
AGTGTAGGAGACAGCTTCCTGTTCTAGCTCGGGGTGGCTGACAAAAGCAACTAATGTATTTCCGGTGGATAATAAGTCTCCATTTGAAGTGTATGTCATCGTTTAGTTACCCAAACTGTATTACTTTATCTGAGCATAATTGAAAAACATTTAATTTTAGTAATGATAGCTATTATATTTTATATATAATATGCATTGTGTGTTTTCAACCATACACGTATCCAGAGTTTCAAATTTCCAGTGAGCACTCATTAAGTCAGACCATTGTTAAACAAAGTCACGTGATGACTTATATGCTGCCACTAATGATTCATATGCTGCCACCAAGGCTACTGCAAAAACGACAAAGTAAAACACAATTAAAAGAATGGGGACGGAGCCAGTCTTTACCCTTTCGGGCGCTTTTGATTCATTTTAAATGTTATAGATAATTTTCATTTCAAAAAAAAAAAAACGCTTCAATCACAGACCCTATTAATAAATGGTGGCTATTTTAATATTCTTTTGTTTCTATTTAATTTAGCCTCACTAGCCTTGTTTTAAGTCAAAAAATCAAAAGAGTACATTAACCTGAACGAGGCTAGTGAGGCTTATTGAGACAAAATAATGTTAAAATGGCGGCCATTTATGAATATGGTCTATGTAACGTTATTGTTAGCATTATATGTGTATCGCATAAACCTTAGTTAGACTTTGCTTACACTCACTTTACAGGATAACTCTCTTAAAATTATAGCTCCTAGGCCTTCTTTTAACCCTAGAAAAACTAAATTTTTCTGGCCCTTTTTTGTGCCGTTTTAGACGTGAGATGCAAAAACCTGCTGCTGTTTATTTTGTGTAGCCAAATGATTTGTATGCACGAAATCGTATCAGGTATAGATAAAGGCCTTAGATTGGGTCCCAATCAGTTAACAAAAAGGTGGTTGAGATTCCAACATGGTGGTCAGTCTGTCTTGTTTTCCACATGCTGGCAGAGCCGTCATACTGAATGTATGGCTATTTAAAACCCTTTCTTTTTATGTTATAACCACCATCAGATAGATACAGAACTCATAGAGGAAACAGTTGTATAATGAAGAGAGTTGAAAAATGGCAACTCTCGAAAAAATTCTTGGATAAAAATATTTTGAATTATTGACATTTTAATATTTGTAACAAAATTCAAGTTTTTAAAAAACTAATTTGCAAACAGCCCGTAGACTACCTAGCTTGGGAAGCAGAATATCCTTTATGAATACCAGTTTGGCTTTAGGAAAGGTCACTCGACTGCACAAGCCATTGCAGAAATAGCCGACAATGTACGGAAGGCTAAAGATAATAATGCATACTCTTGTAGAATCTTTAGATTTCTCCAAAGCATTCGACACTGTAAATCATAAGATTTTACTAACTAAAATGGAGCAATATGGTATTAGAAGGATACCTCTCAACTTGCAATCTTGCAAATAGACAACAATATGTTCAGCTGGGGAATATTGTTTCCTCGACACAAACAATAACTTGTGTATCCCACAAGTCAGTTCCCTTGGTTCAATATTATTTCTGATATACATAAATGACCTACCTGATTGCTAAAACGTTCCGTTGTTCTGAATATTTGCTGATGACACAAATGTGTTCGCCACTGCAA
Organism: Parazoanthus darwini; assembly: GCA_025403605.1. Lineage (NCBI taxonomy): Eukaryota > Metazoa > Cnidaria > Anthozoa > Zoantharia > Parazoanthidae > Parazoanthus > Parazoanthus darwini. The sequence goes on along the minus strand of JAOBYF010185547.1, from coordinate 8,921 downwards.
ACGACCTCAAGACTCTCGAGCAACTAATGGACAACAGAACTGAAAAAAAGTCTGGTACGACATAAACAAATTATCAATCAACTTCTCAAAAACAAATTTCATGATTATAAAATCCTCCAAGAAAAACAATCAAGAAATTAACACAAAAATTGAAAATGTAGTTGGGACTTGTCTACCTATGGAACGGAAAGACCGCATTAAATACCTTGGTGTGTTAATCGATGAAACAGTATCCTTTAAACATCACATATTTTATGTCTGATCAGAATCTGTCGTAATAACGGCGTTCTTGCACAATTAAGACACTTTTTCACACTCTCTCAAATGATCAAGTTTACTATAGTATCATATTTCCCTATGTTAATTCAAGTATGTATCCTATGCTATCTTAGCATGGGGAGTACCTACAAAACTCACATCATTCGTTTCATACGGCTTATATTCTTCTGTTTTTTGCCCAAGCATTTGAATATCATACAGACAGTACACTCCCTTTGGTAAACCTGTTATATGTTCTCACAGTAAAAAACGTTAACCGATTACAGATTCTTAAATTAACGCATCATTGGTACAAATTTTAAAAGCCTCTTACCCAATGTGTTTTAAAACTTCTTTCAATACGCCAGAAACGTTCATCAATAGTTACAAAACAAGACACACCTCCCAAAAAAACCTGTTTAAATTAAAAGTACGCACCAATTGCCTTTATGGCGACTGTACTTTGGGACACTAACCCTACCAACTTGAAAGATCTCAAGGTATTCAACTTTTCAAAACAGTTAAAACTTACCTACTGACTGTAACTACCCTTTTACCTCACGTCTCTTAGAAGTTTTGTTTCTCGCTTTTTTATTAAAACTTAAAAAGAAACACGAGACTGCTCAAAAACTGCAAGTGCAAAGTTTACTGGTCTCCTGATTAAAACATGTAATGTAATGTTGTACGTGAAGTTAGAGTTGCAAATATATTGTTAATCATAATGCATGTATTACATACCAAATGGCAGTGAAGGTTGTTGTTGTTGTTGTTGTTGTCTGTGTCCTTCTGCATGTCCTTGTCAATCTCCTTGTTTGTTGTTGTTGTTGTTGTTGTTGTTTTTGTCCGTGTCCTTGCCCTTGTGCTTATCCTTTTCTTGTTCTTATTTTTTCTTGTTAGTGTTTTTGCTCTTGTTGTTAACCGAAAACTCGATTATTTGACCTTAAAATATAAGTCTGTTAGTTCAATAATGGAGCTCTTATCCGCATTATGATTCCGTGTCGCTCGGGTTGGTTGTGGCATAGATGGTGATTTGCATTCTGAGTTGTTTAGATCTTGTTAAGATCTTGCGAAGCGTGAAAATGTTTTGAGCTTACAGAATATCGGGACAAGAAAAGAAAATAAACCTGGCGATGCATGCGAATTTTCAAAGTTGCTTTGATAAAGGTTAGGAGTTCGGCCGGAACGTAGTTGACTCGAAAGAAAAACTTGCTGCTCCTATGGGTTCGGTTATAGTGTTTTTAAATTTTCTTCATCTTAAATTGTGTAACTGTTTCTAGTTTGTTTTTTCGATCGATATATCTAATACCTTGTACATGCCAAATGCCTAACCAACCACGTCCACAGTATCATCATCAACACACTCAAACCAAGCAGAACGTTTTTCGTGCAGTCAAAAGGGTTAATTTGCAATTTGCATTTGAAATTTGCGAATCGCAGTTCAATTGTCCATATCTATTTCCAGTAGAAGGCAGTGAAAAACTTATTAAGGTAAGTTCTTGGCTTGTCCTTTTCTTTTGTTAAGACGTTTCTTGGGATGGAAGAGAACTGAAAATGGATGCTCGCGTTAGGTATTATTAAAGCTATACAGAAAAACAATATTCGTTCAGGACTGCATTATAGTTTCAGTAACATAAGAAAATAAACATAAAGAAGCAAGCATGGAGATTGCTCGAACTTAGCAAATTAAGCGAAACGGTGTCAAAGTTTGTTTAGTTCCAACAGACTCTCGGGTACCACAGGCCTAGGGCTGCCAAGCATGTGCATGGTAGGGAATATCTTTCAGGCTTATGTCTATTTATGCTTCCGTGTATACAGCTGAACAGCACAATTTGAAATACCACATATGTACGTTCCTTTAATGAGGATTGGCTATTTATGTAGTCTTTGATATTGTGCGGAAACCTTATCACGAATTAAGAGCCACGTCGGAGAATTTGGCGAATTTATCTCAAGAACTGCGACATTTTACCAACTCTTTAAAAACAGTAAACACAACAAAAATCAAAGAGAATGTGTGATGATACGTGTAACCTTTATTGGCAATAATTTGAGAATACTTGTTTGGACATATGCAGTCGAAATTATTCAAACTTCGATCAGATAATCGGTTTATATTTTCTTTTGACACTATTGTAATGAGATAATGAAAGCCCACATATTTATTGTCAACGCAAAAATTACCACAGGTCTACAGAAGAATTTGCTACCCTTGCATTGCTTACCATTTAGACTTGCTCTTTCCGTATTTGTCATTTTAAAAAGACTAACTTCAAGTTTATAGGCTGACTAACATGCAGTTCGTGATAAAGGGCTGTTTGATACAGCCGTCAGGCATATAAAAACTGAGAGATCAGTAATCATAAATTAAGACAAAGAATTCGAAAGGAACCTATTGTAGATATTATTCTAAGCAGTACAAGTGCATATACTTATTTAGTCGAGTCACGATCCTGTTTACCATACAGATCAAGTGTTGCAACTACAAAATAAACCCCAATCTGACTTTCAATTGACTCATCAGCTTCTGAATATAAGGGATGGCGAATTGAGTAAAATCCGTCGGAGACTTCCGAGACGACCACCAGTTTAGGATAATTCGAACTCGAGGCTCTACAAAATTTTCTAAATCCGAGTCCGAGACTTGAGGATTTAACCAATCCGTGCCCGAAACTCTGCGCTTAATTCTTCTACTGAAAAATATATTTGACAAAACCAAATAGCTTCAATTCAACACGTGTAAAACTGTCGAAGGTTAAAAAAATGTGCATAATTGTAGCCTTTACGAAAACGTATACATACTACACTCAGCAGTAGCTTTATTTTAAGGACAGGTTCGCAGCTTTGAAAAACCTTAGGCCAGTGTTCAAATTTTCTCTTAGTAGAAACATCATTCCGGAGAACTGCCCTTCTGTAACTAAAATTGATAGAGGTCTTCGCGTGAATAGATCAATAGTCAACACTTAAGGAATTATTAAACATAAACCGTAAGATTCCATGGAAACACGCTGGATACATCAATGTGCTAATGCTAACTAGATTGTAAGTTTCGGTTCCTGTTCTCAAGATCTTTCTTGAAATATGTTATTTGATCCATGACTACTTCATGTGTTTTCTTCTTCACCTAAATTTAACGGCTTTCTTCTGAACTCTTGCTTTATTTTTCTCTACATGCCCTACAGTGTGATACCCTCACTGATATTTCGTATTGGAGTACCTGGTGTCATAGCGAAGCACTCACGGAACAATCGAATGACCATTCAGCTTTTACTACCCAACTAAAGCACCACCTCGAATAACGTTGACCAGTAACATAACTATCAATCAAAGAAATTCATAAGTACACGAAAAGGAGGAACTGGCAACTAGACATGGGAAGTGACAGCGTGGAAAAACCAAAGAATATCGCCATCTTCTTCCTTACCGGATTTATTGTCTATTTTGAGCAACTAACAGTGATATCTGCTGCTCAGGATGTTCTGACCGGGACGTTCATCCCAACTTCAGTTATACTAATCGCGATAACTGTTCCTGCATCTTTGATAACTGTAATTGGTCCGTTCTTCTTTCAAAAGGTATGTGAAATTTGTTCTTGTTCTTTTCTCAATGATTCACAATTAAGCGAGTTATGCTAATGAAAGTTGAATTACATCTCATGGCGAGAAAAAGATCAAAAAAAGTTTTTAACTTTTCAAAAGCTGTTATAACAAGATTAGAAGCATCCTCGGAAACCCAGGAGTGAAATTTGATTTTTTTTATCGACCCCGATTTTTCTCTGGACAACCTTTTGGTTTTCGAGAATGCATGGGTAGGAAACTTGTTTAATTTATAACGAAGAGAAGACTAAATTCGGTGTCTGAACGAGTTAGAGACGTCAGGTTTACTAATAACTAGACAAACCCAAATAGCTATGGTCAAAGGTAGTGGGCGGGGGCAAAACGCCAGGTAAAAACAGCACTCAACTGAAGAAAGTATTAATCGTTGACCTTCTTTTCCGCTAAAGTTGACTCAGCTTTCCATCCATCTGAGGTCGGGAAAATGAGTACCAGCATACATGGACCGCTTAGAAGCGGCTGCCTGAGGCGCCTATATATGCTTCCGGTCCGCTGGGGGTAAATGATAATTGTAAAGAGCCTTTGAATATGTATATACAAAGGACGCTATATAAATGCTTCAATTTACTTTTTTCTTTATTATTGGGAAAGCGGGTCGTAGAGATCCACAACTGGCGCTAGAAAAGCTGTAAGTCAGACCGACGCTATTTCCAAATCTCAGGAAATGGGTGGGTACTGCACTAAAACCCTTTCAGTCCTGGTACGGGTTACATTATTATGTTTCAAATAGCAGCTTATGGGCACCAAACGGACAGTTTTTCTTGGCAAGGGACCCGCTGCGAAGAAAACAAGGTGGTTGCTTTTTGAGGTTATAGTAATTACAGGCGTCCGCACGTCCGTCACACGTTAGCAGCCAATCAGCGAGCGCCCAATAGAAGATGTTTGTTTGATACGAGCACAAGGAGCCCGAAATGTTTTGAAAAATTTATATAAAATAAAGAAAAATGACTCGAACGTTAATAAAAACCTGGAACGGGAAACGGGAAACGGAGAACAGGGAACGGGGAACGGGGAACAGGGAACCGGGAACGGGGAACGGTGAAAAGGGAACGGGGAACGGTCAATATTTACAATATATTCAGCGATGCTTGACGTTGTCAATTGTTCAAATCCCGCAGCCTTCGCAGAACTTCTAGATTTTCACACCTCAAAACTTATACTGACTGCTCCCCGACTCATGTTGACCGTTCCCCGCTCCAGGTTTTAGTAACGTCCCAACGCCTCAGAAAGAAAACAAGGTGAAGAACATGAATCTTTTTCCTTCTCTAGTTCCACTTCTTCGCCCTGCTTCCTTCCCTTGTCAATATTTTAGTTACACGAGTGTGCGATCGCCGAGAGAAACTAGCCGAGGGACAAACAAAAATCGTTTAATTTTCTTTTGGGCAATTTTCAACCAATTTTTATCAATCTTCCTATGAAGTTTGCCTTCTAGTGAGGAGTAGATGTAACTCTACTAGTTAGTACGTACCTTTAGGCCAATTAAATTGTCGTGGTTAGATCCTTCAACGTTTTGCATTGTTTTGGTTTTTTCTCTGTTGCGTTCAGCTTCAGCTAAATGGGATTTTCTGCTAAAAACACTTTTTCCCTCAAACTAAACTTTCAATATTGCCGTAGTCCGTACTAGCAGTTTAAAGTCCAAAACTCTGCTCACAGAGTCGACGACAAGTAACTCTGGTTGACCATTCCTTGAGTTTGAATTCCCAGCATGCCGCGATCTTGACTTGTGACGTAATGTTGCTGCAGTACCCACCTCGTTTCCAGGGCCCTTTCTCTCGAAGGAGAAAGGGCCTGGGAAGGATGTTGCTGCATTACCAGGCCCCTTCTGTTGAATCTCATTGTAGAGCCCGACAATGTACCCTTTTACATCGCATTTTAATTTTTTTGCCGAGTGATTGATCTTGCTATTTTCTCAACAAATAGGTCAGCTATCATGTGTGGATGTGCGTCATTGTATGTTTCCTTATTGGTGGCAATCTTCTCCTGGTATTGACTGTCCGCCTAGGCGAAAGAATAGGGGGTGTGTGTCTGATCTCCGCTGGATTGGGTTTCTCGGATATGTGTTTCCCTTCTATGACAGCTTTTTTTCATCACAGAACAATCATGGCTTTCGCCATCGGAGCAGCTTTTGGTCACGTGCTTGCTTCGTCGTTTTACTTCGGTAAGAAACAGTTTAGCAAGCCGGTATAACTAATGAATTCTCGCCATTTAACAATAAGTTTTCAAATATAACTGTTTGTTGTGTTGCTTTTCTTGTCTTCTATTGTCCCTTGACATGTGGTTTTGCTTCTTTTGCCTTGCCATATGTTGTGCTATGTAGTCCTGTCTTGTCTTGTCTTTTCTGGCGTTGCTTTGTCTTATCCTGTTTTTATCTCGTCTTGTTTTGCCGTATTGTGTTTTGTCTTGTTTCGTTTCGTCTACCTTGCACTAGTCTTGCCTTGTCTTTTCTTGCCTCGTTTCGTCTTTTCTCAAGTCATCTAGCCTTGTCTCTTTTTCTCTCGTCTGACAGAATTGTCATTGAATGTAATAAAACTTGTGGAGCTGACAGATGTTGTGTACTGTGCTAGGTTTGAGCGTCCTGGCAGAAGTGTCACCTCTGACAACACTCTACACCGTCGCTGCTTTGCCTTTGATTATTCTCGTGTGCTACTTCTTCCTGGACAAACCTTTCGTAGAAGAATATGTTACGGCAAAGTCAATCACCAAGCGAGAGGTAAAATACAGTCCACTCAACCATTCGCTCGCTGAAGAAGAATATCGGGAAAGCTTGAGTGCCAAAAAGAAATTATCAGCTATCTGGGAGTCGGCGCCACTTCTCATCAGCTTATTCATTTCTGTTTTCTGTGAATATCTTTTCTTGCAATCCCTGGTGACCACGTTAGCATTCCCGGATGCTCCTTTTAAACCACGTGATCATTACGTTGCATACGTGATGTGCTGTTGCGTTGGAAGCCTCTCTGGTTCCTGTTATCAGTTTTGTTTTTCGCTCTACATAACAAAACCAAAAACAACCTTTCGGCAAGCAATATTTTTTTTTACTTCTACAGATTTTTATCACGTTGCTGCTTTGTTTTGCAGCTTGGTATCGCTTTGTTAAGTCTATAACAATTATATTAGTTGCAATATTTCTCGAGGGGTTTTCGACAGGTACAATATACAATAACGCCCTCAAGTCACTGGGTGAAGGGAAGGGAAAACGTGTCCAGGAATTTTCCCGTGCTTTATCCAGTAGTATGATACCGTTACCAATCCTTATAGCGGGGCTGTTGGGTTTGTCCACAGAGGTCATGTTGAGGGAGCGCTGCTTTCAAATAGAGGCCAACGTAGAGCTGTGTTTTACTAGGACTGTTCTTCACTGAATTGCATATTACAGGACTTTCTTCAAAAGAAGTTTGACAGCAACACATTCGTAGTTTGGTTCTCAAAATAGATTTAATTTGCAATAGATTTTTAAAACTACTTCAAAATAACTAGGAGCTAGGATGCATCCGAAATGAATGGGGTGAAGATGATTCAGGGACATTGAAGTTTTTATAAAATAGGTGTATCCTTTTGAATTGAAAGAAATAGAAATAGAAAATCAGTGTTGTGGAATATCAAACAGTTGGAGGCAGTTGAACTTTCTGGGCAAAGCAAGGCTTTACTCTCTCATTTGACGGATTTGGTGATACGTGTATTTTTATACTGAAGTGTTACCCCTCCAGACGAGTCCTCTATTTTAATACACCTGTCTCTCGCAGCAAAGAAGAATACTGTGATACAGTAAAAACCCGCGAGTAAGAACCTTCATTTTCCGAAGTTAGCCTCAACAGATTCTTACATAAATGGTGGTTAACATAAATTTAGGCTATCTACTGTAGATTCATAACAGGTTCTTATTTTTTGACGAAAATTTATGTTGTTGCTAAATTTGCATACCTAATGAATGCTTATGCGAATATCGACTACAACAGATAGCTATACTCATGTATACTTGCAACTAGAATGAGCATTAATCATTTCTCTTAAAGTAGATAATTTAAATAGTTTTGAAAATAAAGAACCTCCAAATTTTAGGCTAAAGAGGTTCGTATATAGAGGGGGTCTAAATGGGAACTTTACCCTAACAGGTTCTTAAATCTTACGTTCTTACTTGCGGGTTTTTACTGTATTTTCGGAATTCTAAGGTATGTGGAGCAAGGGGAGGGGAACGGATGTGGGTCATTTCTTATCAAACCCTGGGACAAAATAAAGTTGGTCAACTTTAAGTTACTTATAATAAAGTAGATTATTGTAGCTGCAATACATCTATTGGTCAAATATTCCAGCTTCGGGCTGGCAGGAGTGAGGGAACTCTGATGCCCAACAACTGCCCCACATGTACCCCATTTCCCGCCTAGAACTGGTTTAAGCCTTTCAGCAACAGCCAGTTTACCAGTATGTAAATTCTCTTTACATCACCCACACAAAATAAGTTGTTTTGTAAATGAGAATAAAGTAATTGATCACATTTACAGTGTAACTAAGATGAAAAACAAATTTCTTTGAACATGTTTACAAGGTAACTATAGCAACAGTTTAGGAGAATTCAGCAATTCGTCGCATGGCATGTTTGGGGCTGAGAGGATTAATATCAATAGGTGCATAAGGTCTAGTTTAGTCCAACATGGCTTTGTCCTGAATGTTTAGTTAGTGTACCTGTTCCTGCACTCCTTCCACACTGAATGTCATGAAAATGATCCCCAACCATCACAGTGTTGTAGGGCTTGACACCCCATTGTTTGCAGATATGCAAAATGGGATCTGGGTCTGGTTTAGTGGGCTTGAACTCACGAGTTAGAATCTACAACAAAACCAAGAGAGCAAGCAGTGTTTTTCTTAAAGGCGGTACTAACGCCGGTACATTGTACCAACATTCCCCCGTAGCGGTACTGCCTTTCCCCAGCAAAGGCCATCCTCAGAAACCCAGGGCGTTGGGAAGGGAAGACGAACAGAGAAGAACAGAGGAAGGGAAGGGCGAAGAGTGGGGACTGGACTTCCTTTTCCCATGGTCCCCGTGTCCTCGATTTTGCTCTC
>JAOBYF010185546.1:0-18224 GCA_025403605.1 Parazoanthus darwini | reverse complement strand
TACACAGTGTCACGTAGATCTCTTTACAGTTGTGGAAACATGAACTTTGCCATAAGAAACGAGTGTAATCGATGCAAAGAGGCAAAGCCAGGTGGGGCTGGCGGTGAGTATAGTCTTTTTTTGCCAGTAAATATTTTGTAGAAGACTGTAGGTTTTGACATTTGTTTTTTATTTTCTGTCATTCTGTACGTGTGTTTTGTCCATAACAGGACATATGTAAGAACGATCAAACTTAATCGCCACCCAGAACACATCATCGTGTGTGCTTACCTATCGAAAAAACTTATTGGTACATGTAACTGATCATAGCCAGTTTCCTTGTCAATAATGACCAATTGACAAATGACTTAAAGCATGCACAAAGCTGTGTAGGTGCTCTTTCAAGATCAAAACTTAAGAGCTTCAACCGTTTGCTGAAGTTTCACGAGATCGTCACGGGATGATGAAGTCAAAGAACCTCGTAACTTGCAAGCGTTTGAACTTGCTATTCCAATGTGTGGAAAGGACGTTAATTGAATTTATTGGGTGGTTCAAAGTTTTGGAGGTATATCCACTAAACAGGACTTGTCCACGCTTTGAACAACCGGGACTTGTGCGTTTTGTACGCAGTGTCGAATAAATGGTTTTGAGAAAGCGACCCGGTGTTTTCAGCAGGTTCAGTTAAGTTGCGAAGGTTGTTATTTATTTACTTGCTTATTTGTTTATTTCCTTTTTACAATCCTGAAAACTAGCAGTAAGATCCTCCCAGTTCAGTTCTCACGCTGCATGGCTCTCTTGACAGCAAAGAACCAGTTTCTTCTAGAATAGGGCAATAATACGGTTTATACACGCTTTAAGTGTTGTTAGCTCTTGAGCTATTAGTGGGTGCATACGCATTAGACACACATTTCTCATGCACTCCTTGGAGTAACCGAGTCTGCAGATCGTTGGCATTGTACGCTTCCCAAAGAGTTCTCGAAAGTTCGTAGTTGCATCTGGTTCATGGAAACTCTTGGAAAATATACTGTAACTGACATGGTGGGAAATTGTTCTTTTGTTAAAATAATTGAAGTGTTTGTTGATGAAAACCGGTTAATCATGAGATTTTTCCTAAGTTTTGTAAAGTGCGCAAACCTGCATGCGCTTTCCCTGACTTGCACCAGTGATGAACGAACGAGCTCCAACTTCGACATATTTCTCTTTGCTTTAAATTGTTAGTCCGTTGGGCCGCAAATCGCAGGTTCTAGCAAATTTGACGCAAGTTTGAAGCTAAAAGCATGTATAGCTTTGCATCGTCGTACGTGTTTATTAGATCAAAACTTTTCTCCTTAGAAAGACGAGGTTTAAGGGAACGCCCCGGGTTCTGATGTAATGGTTACTTACATTTATTCTATGTTTGTTTTCAGGTGGCTCTGGGTACGGTGGGCGTGGTGGAGGCCGAGGAGGAGGGGGTTATGGAGGTCGAGGAGGGGGCATGAGGGGCGGCGGCAGGGGAGGAGGATATGGAGGAGGTCGCGGAGGAGGAGGAGGTTATGGAGGTGGCCGTGGAGGATCTGGCGGGGGAAGAGGAGGCTATGACAGGTAGGGAACAGTGTCTTGATCTGTGTATTCCTGTATGTGTCTGTCTCTCTGTCAAAGTGTATGTCTGCTTTTCAGATTCGGCTCATCTTTGCGTGTTTGTTGGTGCCCATTCCTGTGTTTTTCTTATTCTCTCAAAATCTGTCTGTCAATCTGTGTCTATTCACGGTCCTTGTCTTTCTCGGACAATTAATTAATTCATATTAGGGAGTTTCCAGTTCCTTTTTTTGGTAAGATTCTTTGTTCCCAAACGCCTTATTCGTGTATGATCTTTTTAAAGAGAAGATAGATGTTGATAAGTCCCTGGGGCGGAAAGGTTCAATCTATCCAATTTATATACAATATATATAATGCCCTCAAGAAACTTTGAAATTGAGCAACGGAATCATGTGATAAAGTCAGAGTTGTTTTCTTCCAAAGAAGTGAACAGAAGAATGACGAAAGGCGAAAGATCATATTTATCAGTTCTGGCTAAATTCTGACTTTGATGTTTCACGTGCCTCCCCGTGTGACCGTACGTGCGTGCACGAATCTCAAGCTTATCAGTTTGTTCGGATGCGGCCTGATTCTCTTTGGGCTCTGTTTGACAAATGAAAACCATCCATGTAAAATTCCTGCTAGATGAAAGCTATTGTTTTGTCAAACTGAAACCCTCAAGCTAAACTTTTTTTTCCGCTCTTTTTCTTCACTGACTGACAATATCGTGAAAGAGTTGTCCACTGTTGAATGTAAACTTGTGTAAAGTACGGAAATTAAATTACGGAGCTGTTGGAAACGGCAAAGTTGTGTTTAGCTGCTCTTATGAATATGTTGTTGACATTGTTGTAGTTATTGTTTACCTTTGATAACGTTCTTTTTAATAGAGCTTTTATCAAGTGTCTGAGAAAATTGAAGTACGTGGCCGGCCTGGATTGATAAGAGTTTCGTCAAATTTGCCTATCTATTAATAACCGCGTTATCAGTGGTAGATTGATAAAAGTTTGTAGTTAATTGAATAAGATTCAAGAAAATTGAATCTTCACCAAGATGTTTTTAAGATCTTTAAGATGCACGGAGTAGTCGTGTAACTATCTTCTGCAGTAAAATGAACTCAACACTTAGCGAAAATTACATAAAAAAGAGTAGTTCACATCCATCACCTGATACAATATATTTGTTATTTTAATTTGCCCTTTTCTGGCTGGCAGAACAACGAAGAGGCCATTTACATACACTTCGTCCTAATGTGATATAGAATTCAGTTTTTGACAGGCACTTCATTAATATTTCAATGCGTTTAAAACTTTCGAAATCTAATTTCAGGGGTATAAACAGTAAGACGTTTTCGTTTGTACCGGTAAAATGGGTTGTTCTTTTCTAGGAAGTACCAAGCTTAACTTATGACGTTATGCAAATGTTTCACGAAGAAAAACATTTCCGCTTCAAAGAATGTTTTGTTGCGAAAAAAGTGATCAACGTTTTACCCTCAAAATATGACATTTTTTTTATTAAGTGATAGGAACTCGAATTTATGCTCGTGAATTTTTTTAAATTGAATCGACGCTTCTCTTCTGACCTGGATATGTACTGACAGAAGGGAAGTTTTTAAAGCACGAATGTCTTTGCTATTTTTTTCTCTCAAGTTATTTTTTGTAGTGTTAATTTTTTAATGTGTCCAGCATTATCAACTTTCCCATTAAAATTTATAAAGCTTTATCAAAAGCACAGGATGTTTCCTTTTTATTATAAATCTCTGCGAGGGGGAAATTTCTCAGGAAAAAGTTAATTTAAGAAGGTAGTAGTTGTCGTTTTCTTGATTTTCTAAATGGCAAATATTAAAACTACGTTTCTGTAATAAACGGCTGTTATGTTATTTTTTTAAATTGAATTTTGAAGTCGTTCGTGTCGGGGGAAGATAACTTTTATTAGTCAACTCATATTGAGTTGTATGAATCGCAACAGAAAATAAAGTATACTTTTAAAAATATATTTATTTGCCGAGTAGTTGTGAGAGATCTCTTCAGTACTGAGTTTTTGGAAAGCAAAGTCAAAGTTCCTAACATCGATATCAGAAGCGTACATGTATATTACCTCTGGAGCTCTTCCGATTAGCGGGACTGTGGTGTTAATTACAAGCTTGTTGCCGTGGGCAAGTGTAAACGATTCCGATATGATTTCTCAGGCTTTTTTTTTCCAAAAGTGTGACAGCATATAGTTTTGGAAATTACCACATGGAAGGCTTGACAGTGTGTAATGTATTTGGACATTGACAGTTCTGTGTGCAAAATTTATAGCTAAAGCAAAAAAGCAACCGCCTCGTTTCCTTTGCAGGGAGGCCTTCAGAAATCGGGGCCAAGAAATAAGGCGGCTGCTTTGGAGGCTACAAAAAAGAATGCTTCCTCTTGACAATGATACTTATATTTTTAGTACAAAAACGTTTTTTTTCTTGTCCATTAAGACAGGGAAGATATTGTTTTTTCAAAGTTCTTATTTCCCAATTCGTTCAAACGATAAAGGCTGATTGTGTTATTTTAGCGTTTTTATTATTGGCTACTATCTCGTGTTGCCAATAGTGTATCAAATGCGTGGCCTGGCTTGTATGCATAAGAAAGACCGACGGCGCTTTAGTGTGTGATGCACCAGAACTCACTAGAATACTTGGAAAGCAGTTTTCGCTACGGCACTGGTTCCCTGCGAGCAGATCTCTCATATCGTTTTTCTTGGCTGTCTGAGATATCTTTGCTGGCATGTTACACAGCAGAACCAGAAGACGGACAACTTTTCGATAGGATTTGTTGTCGCAACGGATGTAACGACACCTCATCGGAGGTCTGGGGGCGAGGCGCTCGACGCGAGGGAAAAAATAAGTTGTCTGGTTTTATTGATCGTCTTGCCATATGATGTATTTATACGGAAAAATCAGACGGTTGACCAGTTTTATTCATCTGAAAAAGTTGCGAGCCTTTTTTCAGTGTGACTCAAAGAACCATTCTTTAGTTCTGCGGGACCTCGTTCAACCGATTTCGGCCACAGGGGTATTAAAATTTAACCGCGAAGGTTCTTTTGTTGTGTTCACCAAAAACTTGTTTTCTTACGCACCTATCTAATCAGTGTTGCCGGAGGAAAAGAAAAAGGGGGCATTTAAACTCAGACGAGAACTTCTGTTCAAAATATTTTGTTCGGGACAAACGGTAACGATCAAATAGGTGACTTGTTCGCTGCAAAAATTGTCAGAAAGTGTATTAAAACGTTCACATATCCTCACCACAGAAAGTTAAAATTTGTCAAATTCCCCACATACCCCCTCCCCCCTCTTCCTCCACCTCGGGCTTAACATCAATAGGTGCATTATGTTGTTTGCAAACGACGACTCATTGTAAATTATAGCATGGGTATACGTGTATAACATCAGAGTGTTGTATTCTCTCGCGGTTACGCTCGCGTTTGTTTTTTTCATTAGTTTTGTCGTGTATATAGGTTCTGCTTAGGCTTAACTGTTGTTTATCATATCAATACGCTGATTTAAACTTCATTGTATCAATGCCATTAAGTGAACGGATTCAGCTGTGGTGTCAAAGGTTAAGATTAAAAGCTTTTAAGAAGATAACTCCGTCCTAAAAGCACTACAATGCCTCGCCGTGTGTGGACAAACGAGCACTTGAATACAGAGTAGCGTGTTTTTATAAATCGTTGGCAAGTCTGAAAAATCAGTTTCTTGCTGAATGCTTTAACAGCTTTAAGTTTATTTTCCAAGATTCTTAGATATTTTTGTTCCTGTGTCGTGTTACGTGAACTTCGCCTTGGAAGGTCTAGAAGGTTCATTTTTATCTGAGAGTTAAAAGCAAAGAGAAACTGGCCTGTGGATATCTCGGTGGGAATCTTTGGTAGAGTCTGGTTTTCTTTAGTAACGAAAAAGGAGTTTGTGAAGGGTGCTTGGAAAACTTGGTTTGTCTTTCATACTGACTGATTGAAACGTCACAACTTTTCACTCACCCAAGGACAAAGAACACACGGTTGTCAATAGTACCATCTATAATTGAACTTCCAGTCTTGTTTTAGCACGCTTCTTGCTAAGCCACCATCTTATTTATAGCCCTTTGACGCCCAGCAATTTAATCAACACCTATCTTCTCCTCACATTTTCAATTTAAAATCAGTTGATTGGTTTCGAGAATGTGAAAACTGATCTTCCTGTTAATTTGAAGTTTAGGGAGGTACGTAGCTAGAGTTTATAAATAAATTCGTCATTTGGCGCTTTGGGGTGTGAAAAGTGGTTGAGCAGTAAAACGGTAGCGAAGATGTAAAAAAAAACCCCAGAACCAGCCGAAAACAAAGACATTTTGTTTGAGATCAAGACTGGAGTCAGGAGAACGGCAGTACTGCTTAGTGGCTAGAAAGTTTATAGAATGCTGTTGTGTATAATATCCGATTAGCTGCTACAGCTGAAACTGCGTGCGACCATTTGTGAGAAAAAATCTCTGGTGCAGTTGTCTTCTGCGGATATGGTGTAATACTAATAACTCGGAACATAACAACCAAACCAGGAAATGGCGTCACCTTTCAGCCATTGTTCAAAAAATGCAATTTTATTTTATATCTTGAAGGATACAAGTGGTCGTAGTAACTGCCCAGTCGGTTTGGCTGAAAACCCTATCGCATACACACTTTTATTTATGAACCAGTAAATCTGACCGAGCCTCGGGTTGTTCTTAATTTCCCCCTACAGTTGCTTAAAATCTTTGGCGAATCCGAGCCTCGTTGTTCTTATTAAGTTGTTTTTTTTTTATAAGAAAAGCGTGTACTTGATCATTGATTAACATACTCGTAGGGATACACGTGCTTTGTTCCTAGAATGTCATTGCTTTTGTTTGAAGCAGTGTGACGAACACTCTCAGCTTGAACATTCACTTTTTTGTCTTCTGAATTAGGAAATGTTCCAGTCTTAGAAGCAGGTGAAAAGACTCCATTCTTTGCCGTTCATTTTTCCTTTTATGTGCTAATCCATAAGGCATAAGTTATTTGACAAGACCAATAACAAGGCCGTTTGTTTTCTTATCTTGAAGGATATGTTGCTTTTTATCTTGATTCATAGGACTGAGTGGTTGAAAATCTGCATTAACTTCTTAATAACCTGTTTTTCTCCCCACCTCAGTATCTATATTCATGTCTTTCCATGTTTCTTTGCAGGCAAGGCGCCAGGCAAGACAGAAGAGACCGGCCATACTAGACCAGCTTCAAGTCAGTTCTAAGCGCTGTAGTTCCGAGTCTTGCTGTATGTCACTCTACATTAGAGCGCTCTTTCGTTTTTATATCAACCATTACTTTTACCAGCACTTTTCTCTCATTTTACAACGAAAAGAACTACAAGTTTGAGCAAGAACTTTGTTTATTTATCACAGGATTGTACCACGATCTCGCGTACCTAATGTAACATTTAGCACTTGCAATAGTTTAATAAATAAACAACTGGATAATACATATAATCTGTCAAAGTGAATTATGTTTCATACAGAGTAAACCCTGCTGCCCTTTATTGTGCAAAATACGAGGCTGCACGGCAGGTTTACCAGTCCAAAAAAACCGTTTTGCTCACGGAAGATTTAGACTCGACTACTTTAGCTCTTGGTAAAAATAGAAAAGTCTAATTTAATAATGTCGCCTGAATCTCTTAATACATCTGTCAGATTTAATATGTTCATTTCTTGTAGCCTCGAGGCTTTTGTTTTCCATTCTGTTTTCTTTAGCTGGAGATTGCTAGTGTTGAACGAGTAAGCCTTATATCATATTTTCGAGGGGGAAAGTTCATCTTCAGGAAATTGCAATCGAACAATGGACTGGTTCGTTTTATTTAAAAAATGAGTTTGACGAAGCAGCACAAGAAAAGCTGTTTCAAATTAAATATTTTGAAAGTTTGAAAACTAGGGAAGTCCGACAAGGCTAGTACAAAAGTCCAAATCCAAAAGATATATGTGAACGGAAGAGATTCTATTTTAAAGGGAAAGCTTTCGAACAAGAGCAGTGTTTGAATAAATCATTATCACTGCCTCCAACACGAGCCGGATAGAAACCAAGTGCGGAAGTTTGCTGAATAATTTATTTCAAAATTTTCATTTCTCAGTCAGCAATCTTTCTAGAAAAGTTTCCGAGGAAGATCGAATCGAATCAATGCAAGCCTTGACGCAATTAAATTCCAATTAACAGTGTCCGTTTCTCCCAAAGGCAAAAACTAAAATTAATCAAACAAACGACATGCTTTGGTCTGCAGTTTTGCCTTGGGCTTTCTTTTTGCGATAGCGACCTTGTATGGTGACCGGAGATGATGAAATAATATTTTTACAGAACGTCAGAAGGCAATTACGAACAGGGCTTTTTAGCTCGGTGTTTGGTATAATATAGATTGAACAAACATACTATATATCCCGTTTTAGCGTGATATTTTGGCCATGTTGTGTCGGTTCACCCGCTGAGGGCTCAATGGGCGAAAACCTTTTTAATCTCGTGTAATATGGATTTTCAAATTGTTTTGCCAACATGCTCAGACCACCAACTGTGACGTCAAGCAAGAAAGGAAAGCTCGCGGTATTAAAGTCACAAATGTAATGTACCAAGACAAAACTATTTATCTATTCGTTTACCACAGCTACATTATGAATAGAAAGCTACATCCCACCCAGAACTCTCGGTAATAGGTTTAAATTAACTGTTAATAGCCCCAGTCCAGGTTGCCTTGGTCCTCTGGGAGCTTCGTAAATAAATAGAGCCGCATCACGCTGTGCTTCAGATCTGCGAATTTATAAAATGTATTCCGTTTGGCTGGACCCAGCTCCACAACTTTTTAGCTCTCCGGCCCCTTGGTGTGGATAAACAAAAAGAACTGACAACATTGACTGTGAGCTGAGGTAAATGCTACGCGAGACGCCTTTCGAATAAAGCATATTTTCCAGTCAGTTGCTACGACCTTTTATAGAAAAAGGCTAAAATTATTCGACAGTAACTTTTTTAGAAAGGACTCGTGCATTGAACTCGTTATTCATGAGTGCACGGCTTTTTGCATTACTGAACAACGACCCAGTTCAGATTGGGAGAAGCTTGAGTGAAGGCTAAAGGGTGGTAGTTTTGGATGCCAGGTGTCCGAGCGATTAGAAACAAAAACGAACGCAATTTTGGATGTTTTTTAAACCGTTAAGACATTTGACCTCGAGACAGGTAAGAACGAACGTTTTCTCGTGCTGTCCAGAGATAAAAATATATCGTGAGTTTAAAAAATTCGTCGGAAGCCGGCACTTGGCGGTCACGTGACCGACCTCTGACTGTTTCCTCGCAACAGTGAATAACTCGTAGTGCAGTTTGCATTTGATCCGTGAATCTTTAATCAAATCCGACACTGGCCATCAGCCTAGCACGCGATCTTTGATAATTTGCTGTAAGCGGAGTTCTTATCTCATGATATGAAGCAAGCGAACAGATACGCGACGAAACGAGGACTCGACACCTTTTAATTCGCACGTTATGCCAAAACGCGCTCGTTCAGTTAAAGTTGCCCCTGCGTGATTTGGCGCGTGTGAAGCTAAACTGACAGCTATTCGCCGGTTGTCGGAATATTCTGTGCATCAACATCGAGTGTTCTCCGAACTTCAAAGCACCGACAAGTTTAAAGAAAACCAACTGAAAGCTCATTCGCTGAGTGTTGTCTGGAAACCATATTCTAGAGTGCTAATGTTATTTGTAAGTCATCCGATAAGAGAGAACGACAAGATAAATAATCCTGTTGCAGAAAACAAAGCTAATTGGGTTTCCTCAAGAGGGAGAGAGAAATATTGCTCAACTATTCTCAACGGAAGTAAAGAATTGCATATAACCAATTGAAGAGAAGAGAGCAAAAAATTCGCCAGTTGGTCGTCATGAATAACACAACTTCTGCAGAATTCGAAATGGGCAGGAATGGAATTGACGTGGAGCGGATGATACAAGCAACAATCTATGTTATTACATTCATTTTGGGTTTTGTTGGAAATCTCCTTGTGCTTTTAATTCTCAAGGCAAAGGGACAACGCAGAACGGTCAACGACATTTTCATTATGAATTTAGCTACGGCAGATTTGACACTCATATTCTTCCTGCCGATTTTAATCTACAAATTATTTGCTACTTTTCCCCATTCGATGTTTTTCTGTCATTTTATTCAGCCATTCATGACAACGACGTTTTTTGTGAGCGTTTTCACGCTCACTTCTATGGCTGTGCACCGCTGTCGTGCAATTTTACATCCATTTTGGCCGGATGTAAAAAAGCGAACCGTCTACCTTTGGCTCGTTATGATATGGTTGCTGTCTCTTGCTCTATTAGTGCCTTTAATGGTTGTAAACACGGTGGATGACCCACCTCTGAATTGCAAAGAAACGTGGCCGCTCAGACAGAAGCGAGTTTATACTGCAGCTCTCATGGTGCTTCAGTTTCTACTGCCCATGTTGATCACGACGTGCGCGTATGCTCTCATATGTCTAGACTTGTTCAAGCCAAGGTTTGGTAGCTTGTATCGACGTGATTCTAGCACCACGGATAGTAACAGTTCCAATACACTCAGGCATTGTTCGGGAAGAAAGAGGAAAGAAGATATTCGAATTGTCAAGACCCTTGCTGTTATCGTTATCTTATTTGCTGTGTGCACGCTCCCCGGGCAAGTCGCCTGGATGTTGCTCGATTTTGGAAACAAACGTCAGCAGAAACTTGCTTCGGATATTTTCTTCAAAATCTACGTTATATTTGCTGTGTTTCACAGCTGCTGGAATCCAATTGTGTACGGAACTTTAAC
Organism: Parazoanthus darwini; assembly: GCA_025403605.1. Classification (NCBI taxonomy): domain Eukaryota; kingdom Metazoa; phylum Cnidaria; class Anthozoa; order Zoantharia; family Parazoanthidae; genus Parazoanthus; species Parazoanthus darwini. Next base: position 7,876 of record JAOBYF010185546.1, on the reverse strand, counting down.
GAGGCAGTTTCGCCGAGGATACCTGCGATATATGGCAAAGTTCTTTTGCTGGCACACAAATAGATTCTCTAGTACAAACTATAGTTCTCGACCTCCCACGTCCTTGAAAAATTCTAGATCAAATTCAGCGGCAAATTCTCCTAATTTTCACCGTAACGACAGTGATGAAATTGTAGATACAGGCGAAATGAGCCTTTTAAAAGAGGGTGATCATGGTTTGCCCAATTTGAACCTGTTGATGAGCGGCAGAATGGGGAATGAAATAATGCTTTAACGTTTTTACTCCGCGGCGTGACAGATTCAAGAGTATTTTGCTCGCCTGATTTTGCCGAGTTTGTGGATTTCACTCACTATAATGGGGCACGACTTGGATTTTCCCCCTCGCAGACAGTCTCCACTACGATAAGAATTGCTATATTCAATTTGACTATTAAATGCAGTTATTAATCCATTGTAATCTTCACAAGTTTACATGCTGCAGTAATTGCATGAAAAATGCACCAAAAACCAATTATTTATCTATAATATACTTGTATGCCACAAAATTACTTATCAGTTCTAAAAATCACCCCACTCGTTGCGGAAAAATCTGACCATCAACTTGTTAACTTTGAAGATGCTTTTTGATTAACGAAAATAACTCTGGTATATTCGGTAGTGTTTTGTTTACAAAAATATCTACTCGTTTTGTCAGAATTTGAAGTGGTGTTTGAACGCGAAGAGAAAATTTTGCAAAATTGCATTTAAATTGGAAATGACTAAAATTAAAAACAGCTGGTCTTTGGTTTAAAAAAATCTTTAACACAACAATCGGATAAAGATTAAAAAAGTGTCAAATTCGAAGTCAGTTGGCTGGCCCGACATCGACTGTCACTGACTGCGTCTTGTTTCATTGAAACAGCTGCTTTGGCTTTACAATAAAAGCGGGTTTTGTTTTCCTAAGGTTTTGTGTTTTAGTATGACCATGACATTCATTCCTCTGTATCTAAGAGGGACAGGTATCGCGAGAAATCAAGTGAGAGCGAGCATTTTTTAATAGGAAAAGTACGCGTGTGGTGATGTGTTCTAGAGTTTAAAGGTGCGCTGCCATCATATCGCTTGGTCTTTTTTTTAGTAAACGGGGATTCTGTTAAAAACGTGCTGTCTTTTTTAGTAGGGCAATTTTCGCGTGCCAATCTTAAGAGAGTGAACGAAACCTGGACTCTATATTTAGGATATAGTTTACAAATTTGAAGTTGGTGACTGACTTTTTGAGAAATAAAAAATGCGAAGCATGTCCTTTGAATTTGGGTGATCTAAAAATTTCGCGAAATTGTAATGCCGTTGTGATACCTTTGGCCAGATCACAACGGCCGAGAATTAAATGTATTTGGATGTGAGACAAATTGAAATATTCTTCGATAGTCTCTTTAAGTTGACAGCCCCTTTGTGTTGGCGTTAAGCATGTTTCGGCAAAACATCACGCATTTCCATTTTGATCAACTAGTTGTTTGTATCGTTTTGACAAATTGACCAAGAAATCAAACTTTTTAAAAATACATAAATACAACTTTGCCGAAACTGATAGCTGTTTCAGTTTTAGTACAAGTCGAAATTCGCGCGGGTCCGAAAGACGAAGTAATATTATACTGCCAATTCCTGGCGAACTGCTTTTGTATACGAACCGAGATAATTTTCTCAAACACTTTTAACATTATAACAACAGTACTTCGCCATACATATGTAAAGCAACGTTGCACTAATAAAATATGGAAACACTTTGGATTTGAGACGGATATAACCACTTAAAGCTTGTCAACATGTCCCGAATTGCTTTACCCTCGGCTTTTGTTGACAGAAGGGGATTGAGCGATAGCAGTGTTTTTCTTGTTTGTGTTTATCTTCACTTAATATATTCGTTAAAACCCAATTATCGATGGTCGTCCTTTTTGCACGTTTAATGTATGCTAAACTGTCTAGCTGGATGCATTTTATCAGATATAACTCCTGAAGATGCATGGACGATAATAATGGTACCATGGTGTCTCGCCTTCGATACGAAGATCCGCCCCGTTCTACATTTAAAGAAAAGAAAATATTTTTTCATTGATAACGTCGAACGCTTTATGAGTTATGTGTTAAGGCATTCTTGGACAAAAAGGAACTACCGCTCGGAGAAGACAAAGTGAATCGATTGTGCGAACGTTATTACTTGTGACTGCTGAAAAATACAAACCTTTGGATGGTTTTCAAAAGTTTGTTCTACCTGCGTTTTCAAGGGCCTTTGATGCACATGTACACCAACAGTTCATGGGATAACCCGAGGGATTAACTGGGTGGCTCGAGAAGTAAATATAGACAGTTTTGTTTCGCAAAACTCTTATCATACTTATCATTTTCAGATATCGGGTTATGCATGTCACACTGTCTTACCACACGCTTTTTTTATAAGAACCAGTGGCCGAAGCTGAACTGTTCTTTAATCTTTTGGCGACTCGGTTAGCCTCGGGATGTTCTTAGTTGTTCTTACCTCGGGACTATTACTAGCCAGCGTAGCTTTAGACTATTAGTATTACGTACACTGGATTAAATGTGGAAAACAATACAGTAATGTTGAAGGACATGTCTCTTATTATTTGGACAGTACTGTACAATGGGTTTTGGATGTCGTTGAAATTAATTTTAGAAATATTTTGAGCTTTGTCCTTTTTCCCCGTTATTTTTCTCAACTCGTGTTATTTATCCATACTCATTCATACAGTTCAACCCCATTATTTCGAACTTGGTTGTTTCGAAGTCCCCGCTGTTTCGAGCTAATTGCTCGAGCCATTTTATTTGTAATACTTCGTTTATTTCGAACTCGGTTATTTCGAATACCCCGAAAAAATTTCTGCTTCCCTTGGACTAGATTCTACGGAGCTCTCGCCATCCATACTTTTTTTCGTGTTGATGATCTTTTTTAGATTGCGAGTTGCTACTTTCGTTGCTACTTGTGTTACCACGTGGGTTGCTACTTAGGTTGCTCTTTGTAACAGGAAACAACAGACGACGGAATTTACCTACATTACATAGATAGACCATGTAAACTGGTTCAGAATAGCTAGTTGGTTTAATGTTTTATCTATTCCAACAAGGAAAAGTACATTTTTCCTGACGAATCTTACTCTTTTACTCGCTCTACTTTTTGCTTGGAAAAATAGTTTTATCTAAAGCTCCAGAAGGTTTTTGTTTACTCGTGATTTTGTTGTATTATTTTAAATATTATCCCTCAAAAAATCAAGGTACGTCTTGGACATAAGTGTAATCTGTAATGTTACTCAAAAACCAAATGAACAATAAATTAAGATAAAGCTAAATCAAAATATTGTTAATGTAAGTAAATCCATCCATTGTTTCCTATTACAAAGAAAAGCGAGGAATTCCCCTGAAGTCCCTCTTCTCTTTGAAATCCCGGCTATTTTCAGCCACTTTACTACTAAGGCATAAACTGATTCTGTGAGTGCTCGTTAAAAATATAATTTCTCGTGCCGCAAGACCAAGACAGAAGTACTTCACTATCACTTCATCGCGTGTCAAACCTTCGCTTTCAAATGAAGGAGATTAATCAGGCAAAACTGCAGAACAGTGATAAACAGCAGCGAACCTAGCGAAGACCAGCAGCCGGCACGTGCCGCCAATTTCTATCACCCTCTGAAAACGTTGATGTGAGTCAGTGAATCATCATTTCCAAGAAGCAACGTAAGTCGCAACGTAAGTGGCAACCTAACTCGTAACTAGCAAGCTAACTGGCAACTTAACTGGCAATCTAAGTAGCAACCCTAAGTCGCAACCCGCAACCTAGGTAGCAACCTAACTAGCATCCTAAGTAGCAACCTAAGTGGCAGCCTAAGTCGCAACCCGCAACCTTAGTGGCAGCCTAATTAGCAACCTAACTAGCATCCTAAGTAGCACCCTAAGTGGCAGCGTAAGTAGCAACCTAAGTCGCAACCCGCAACCTAACTAGCATCCTAAGTAGCCCCTTAATGACAGCGTAAGTAGCAACCTAAGTGGCAACCCGCAACCTAACTAGCATCCTAAGTAGCAACCTAAGTGGCAACCTCACTAGCATCCTAAGTGGCAACTTAAGTGGCAGCCTAAGTCGCAACCCGCAACCTTAGTGGCAACCTAATTAGCAACCTAACTAGCATCCTAAGTAGCAACCTAAGTTGCAACTAAAGTAGCAACTTGCAGTCTAACTGGCAATCCAAATAGCAACCTAAGTCGCAACCCGCAACCTAACTGGCACCTAACTAGCACCCTAAGTGGCAATCTAAATGGCAGCGTAATTAGCAACCTCGGTAGCAACCTAAGTGGCAACCTAACTAGCATCCCAAGTAGCAACTAAATTAGCAACTCTCAATCTCACTGGCAATCTAAATAGCAACCTAAGTGGCAACCGCAACCTAAGTAGCAACTCGTAATCTAAGTAGCAACCTAAAAAAGATCAACACAAAAAAAAGTATGAATGGCACTTAGAGGGCTCCGTAAGATTCTACCACTTTATTTCGAATTCCAACCTCGTTCCCAGGGACTTCTGGGTATTTTTCAAAATAGCGGTTGCTCCACAGAATGCCCTGGGGACGAGATTGTGCTTTCTGGCATTTTTAAAGCGACATTGAAATGGAAACTATTTTACTAGGGGGCAGTTGCCCATCCTCGGTCCCCCCGCTCGGTATGACCCTGCAAAATAAAATGAGAGGTAGATATTCATCTTGTATTTGTACTACACGGAAAAAACGGAAAAAACGAAAAAAAATGAAAAACCGAAAAAAAATGAAAAACCGAAAAAAAAATTGTTTAGCAACCCTAGAGAAAAGTATGCAGGCTATTTAAAATGACGGAAAAGGTTTTGGCAGACTAATACCAACTGATAATGAATTTACGTTCCTGGTAACTAACACTCGTTCTAAATTTAGTAATGTGAAAAAGCTTGGAACTTACGTTTAATAGATTCTTTCATTTTCAATTAGAACATAAACGCGAACTTCTACAATTTTATCTGTGGACCTTCAGTCAACAAAATACCGAAACGATAAACTTCAGCCAGAGCCTTATCTTAATTTTCCGGCAAATCTCGGGTGTGTGAAGCGTGTTCTTCCAAAACTGTAAGGGGACTAGACCGACTCATGCTACGTGATATGGAAATGAAAGAATAACTTCGGTCACAGACAGTAGAACGCGCTCAAATGTTGGCATCTGTCGCTTTTTTGAAGCCGGGCATGCTCTATTGTTCTCTCCCGCCCCATGTGAATGTGCGTATGCTACACTGACAACCTCGTCCCCAGGGTCTTCTGGGTATTTTTGAAAAGTACAAATGAGACCCCAAGCTTGTTACACAGAAGACACACAGGAATTGGGGCCAACTGATGCCACAGTGCAGTGCTTGCATTAATGACGATTATTTTACAGTATCACACGGACTGCCTTAGTTGCGAAAACTGTTGTTTGCACAGCATACATATTCACTGCATGCACACTGAAAAAAACGTTATTTCAGTAAAAAAAGTTAAAGCTAGTATTCCAGAGTTATTTTATTAGCGCGTAGTGCAAAGGGCAATTTATTATGACACTTCAGACCAAATTTTATACCAACGAAGATCATCGCCATACGGGAATGTAAGTTGTGCTGTTCGCGGTTCTCGTCAGTGTTTTGAGCCCCGCATAAAAAAGCTTGCCGTTCTTAGGGTTCAGCTAAACGGATTTCTGGCAGCCGATATTTTCTATAGGGAGAACATTTTGATTCATTTTTTTTCCTTTCAGGCTCTGGAAAAATTTCTACCGAGACTGATTATCCCACGCGACGAATTGTCGACTTGTCTAATTTCTAGAGCTTTTACAGTTTCGGCTTTTATATTATCCATGGTGGGGATCAAAAATGCCTTACCGATTTTTTTTGAAACCGGTTTTCAAGAACTTGCTGGCATAAAGTCTTAATTTATTACCCTTTTTTCATATGAAAAATTTGATGTGGGCGGATTTTACTATCATATGTTTTTACTAGCTACACCTATTAAAGAGAGCCTTTGTCTTCTACATATACTTTAATATAAATTACCTTCGAGTGTTAGTTTACCTTAAACCTTGTAGCCTTTGAATTCACGGGGCTATCGCTGTCCAACACGACACTAGCGAGTTCCGTGTAAACATACTGGCAGTTAAAACCAAGCGAAAACATTAGTTCCGAACCAAGGTTTGAGTCGTCAGGCTTTGCAACAGAATTTTACCCGATCGATAAAATATTTTGTTTTCTATTTTGGGAGGGGGGCCTACAAAACATTTTTTCTTTAAACTCTAAGAAATAATCACATCGCAAGTTTCGTGCAGGATAGGTGCTAGCAGTTTCCAGATTTTTTTTTTTTTGGGGGGGGGGAGGAGGGGTGAGTGAGAGGAAGTCCGTTAGAATTTGAGCGGATTCTTAATTGGGTAGTGTTTACTGTGTTCTGAAGGAATCTTTGTTTGTAGCACTGTTTACATTAACCCTGTTAAGGCCGGGCTCAGTGTTTTTGGCATCAGGATGACCGTCATTTCTTTTTTATTACGTGTATTCGCTGGTGACGAGTGAAATTAGGAAATAATTTAACGCGCGTTTTGTCAAAAACTTTGACAAAACGCAAGTGAAATTATTTTCTAATTTCACGAATCTGCCATTTGGTTAACTTTTAATATCATGGGTGACAAATTACGCTCAAAATCGCTGGTGGATTTTTTACACTGTAATTTCACATGTGAAATTATAAATTAACGGTGAAATTTCGCGCCAAAATTAAGGAGTAATTTGTCACCTATGATATTAACTTGGTAACAATACTGTATACCCAATGATCAACATATTTGAGCTTTAAATCGTTGGTGACGCCATAATGACGTCATCGAATAGCGTTTTTAGCCTATTCTCACCCATTCTCTCTTCTTCTTTCATGGTAACTGAGAAGCTCCGGTTCAACGACTTTAACAGTTCCGATTATCAGACCGTGATCAGCAGTCCAAAATGATTTCTGTTTCATACGTCAACCCTTAAAAGGCCAAGGGGTCAGGGGGCGGAGGGACGGGCAAACTGACCCCCGAAAGGTTTTTCCGACCTAAAATTAGAAGCTTTGAAGCAATAAAATGAAACTGCAGTACCTGTTATCCAATTATGAACACATATTTTGTCGTAATTGGGTGATGTCATCACATATAATTTATGAAAAATGAATTAGCCAAATTTATATAGTTTGAAACAGAAAAACAAGATTTAAGCAAAATTTAATTTATTTTCTTTTGTTCTATTTTACGTTTCATTACTTTCTTACCGAGGCTGTAGAAAACGTTTTTTTCACTATATTGAAAAGCATTCGCTGCAAATTTGGTAAAAATAAAATTTTTGAAAAATTTAACGCGGCGGACATGTTACCATAGCAACAGTTCTTAATTAAAACTTATCAATACTTAATTAAAACTGGACATTTTGACGGAAAGTAACTAACTAAACCAAAACTACCTACAAGCAAAAGCTTGGCCCTACATGTGCAACCATTTGGAAAATCATTGGAGAATCAGTCTCCCTTCAGCTCGGGAGGTTTGTTAGTAAAAATAGCTTGGCCGTTCTAGCGAAAAATTGTGCCCTTAGTTAATTTGTATTTGTAAGCAGTTACTTTTTATACAGGACCATCCAACTTAGCATGGCTTGTTTAAATGGAGTCCTGATATACAGCACAATTCTTGTAGGGGAGCAGTTGACAGTCCACAACACCGGCGTTAGCCTACTCCTATCGACAAGTGTGTGGGTTCTTTTAAGTCCTCCGATAGAACGTCGAGAGACTAGACCAACGGCTTCACGTCCCTGTCCACGGACGGTGTGGCGAGAGAAGGTTGCCCA
>JAOBYF010185435.1:0-10552 GCA_025403605.1 Parazoanthus darwini | reverse complement strand
TCTTTAAAATCAACTTCCGGTCCAAAATTTAGGGGGGGCATTTGCCCTCCCTGCCTGACGCTAGCTACGGCCCTGCTTTAATATTGAAGTAACTAACGAAAAAAAAACAAAGTTGCAAGTTCTTAACCATTTGCTCAGAAAAATCCAAAGTTTGAAAACCTTTAACTTGATTATTTTCCGGGAAAATTTAACATACGTCATCTTATTAATGTAAAAAGATATCATTATGACTATATATACAGCTACTGACAATGTAATGGCAGTTTGAAAGCCAAATCTTTTTAAGTCGGAAAGCCTTTTCTTTGGCTTATCTTTGGGAGGGGTTAACTCGATCTCCTTCCTTCCCGTCTTATACCTTTGTTAGTCAAGATAATTGAAGTTAGGGCTTGTACCTGTTCAAGTGCATCCGCAGCTTCTTTTGCTTGTTTGATCTGTTGTTTCAGCTGTATATTCTCATCTATAATTGAGGATTAATAGATGATAATAATGGGGTCATTCGTAAGTCGTAAAAGGGCCCGAAAATTGAAGTTAAAAAGTACAAGTTGAAGTTTTAAAACCACGTGCTCTAGCCTGCACTGTGCTGCCCCAGAATACTTACTTTGCGACTACACTAACTTGTATAACGTACCCTCGAGATCACAGCGTTTTGATATAATACTCTGTAATTTATCCACCAAACCCTCCAGCTTGTTGACCTCTGGAAGACAAAATCGCTTTTAATATTTCTAATGCGTCGTTTTTTTTCTGTATGAATTTGGAGAACATTACATACTTCAGGGAAAATAACAAAAAAAAATTACAATATACAGGTACTCATTTGCAGTAAATGATAAAACTTGCATTACCAGAAACAATGTTGACAAATTCAGGGTCGTAATGTTCTATCTATGATTTTTAGTAGTATAAATGATATAACGTTGTAAAATGACTGCATTTACTATGAATTAGGTCGGACGGACCTGTCGATATATGGTGTGAGGTAGAATTACATATTTTATTCCTGCACTCTTTGGTTGTATTTTAAATAAAATTGGCTTTTTCTTACTTTTTTTTATAACATCGTACTAGTGTTTTGAAATCCTGAAAAAAGATTATGTAAGCCTTAACTTAAAAGTTTTTAAAAGGATAAACGAATAGGTGTCATGCACTTTGACATAATTATGTTTGAAAAGCTAAACTTACTTCGTGAAACTAACCTTCACTGGCTGTATTTTCTGCTGCCTGGCTAACTTGTAGCTGCTTTGTCAAAGCTTTCAGTTGTAATTGCAAACAATTATTGTCATGCAAGACATTCGCAGTGGTCTGAAAACAAATTTTAATCATTATAGAGAGGGTAAATGGAAATAAAATCGCAGGTAATATACGTAACTTACCCGATCAAACGTCTGAGCTGTTCAGCGATAAATTTTAAGGCATACAATGACGGCTTCATTATTGTTTCGGAGAAAGCTTTTGATTATTGAACATATAAGAAATATGGCAGTATGGTCATAAGTAAGGCAGACGAGATTGACATGAATATTGAATATTGATTTTCTAGTAAAATCAGTAAGAAACATGACGTTACTAGGAGCCAGTATCGACAGTAGGCTGTCTTTAATGATCACATCAGTTCTGTATGTAAGAAAGGCAGTCAAAGAGTTGGAGAATTATCAATTAATGCGACTGCGAAATCTTATACCAACGGCTGCTAAATTCCCCATTTAACTGGCACTTCTGCAAGGCTAATGTCAGTATTGACTAGAAAACTGGAAAGAGTACAGGAAAAAGGATTAAGGGCAGTATTTCATAATTAACTGGAAAGTATCGTACGGAGAGCTTACCCCTCTTTCCATCCTTCTTCCTCAAAGTGCCCTGAGACTCGATCGGACGTTTAATTGAATTAGTAAATTTGGCCCAAGGTAATAAAATTCTTTCATCTATGAAGTGCACGAAATCAAGTCTTTATAAATGCAAATAAAGTCAAATGAAACATTGGTCATTGCAAGGAAAGTCACGTATAATGTCAGCTGACCAGCATTTAAGCAACTGGGACGAAGGGGGTTGATTTATAGAGCTTCTTTTAGGGTACAAACAAAAGCTTGTTTAAGTCTGACCGAAATCTTTGATTGCAGTGCATTTGTGAGGCAAAGTCGAACTCGAAAATTAATAAGAAACAGAACAAGCTGGAATATATTAGCAAAAATAAAGCATAGTTATAGGAAATGAGAGTTGAAAAAGTTCCGTTCAAGCTTTTTACCATAACACAGATGGATTTGAAGAGCTGATTCAGAACTGATGGAAAGATAAACGAGATGAGGAAGAGCTGGGCGTGAACTTTAAAACACCGAAGGAACCCCACATTTGGCAAAAGGGGCGAGGCTGAAAGTGGTGGTATGTACGGGAGGGGGGATGTAGATGGCGAGGAGGTGATATTGAGAAAAATGTGCCGGCGAATGCAGAAAACAGGGTTACGTTTTGACTTGATACTCTTCTATTTTGACAAAAAACGTTCTGCAGCAGTTCATTACAAGTCAAATGGTTGGTCCTTTAATAGATAAATGAGAACATACCTTCTCCCAAGTCATAAAATCTTGTACATGTTTGTCTAGGTCTATGCGATTGAATGGTTTGATGTCGGTAGTCTTCGAACCTGTTGGGAAAAAAAATTGCTGGTAAAACAAATACATCAATAGAAAATTATTATTTTTCTGATTCAGCTGTTTTCAACAGGACAAAGAAAGCTTTAACTAGTCCTAGTCGATAGAATCATTGGACATTAGCGAGCACAATCTGATGGCTCTTCATAAACTGACTAAAGGAGATAAAAAGTTATTTTTCAGCATGAGTTGTTATTGGAATAAATTATTTGTTTCGCTAAACTGCTGGAGTGTTAGTTTCATTGTAGAGCTGGAAACTTAATTTAACGAAGTTGAATTTTTCAATTGCAATGGGCAGCTCTTGAGTTTCATGGTTTTCTTACTTTTATGAAAAAAACCTGTTTGGGATTGCCTTGCTTGAAACTGTATAATTTAAAAAGCCTTTTCTATGGGTAACTTGCCTTCCATCTCATTTAGTCATTTGGCTCTCCAATACTTCTCATTCCTTTAAAATGTTTGCAACAGGAAGTATGTCTTTACCTCTAACGATGGCGATTTTCACTGTCTGTCAGTGGAACGCTGGTTGATCGATTTGCTGCGCGACGCGTTCTTGCTTCATTTTCCCGCCAAAATTATATGAACGACGTACACGCGCGCGCACGCCACAGAGGCTAAGTTTGGCGGGAAAAAGAATGTCCAGCTTTCGCTATTTTTTTTTTTAATAAACTCTGTAACCCTACAAAAAATAAGCCAAATCATACCACTATTAGCGTAACAAAGCCATTGAAGTGTCCTGGCGACTATAAGTTATACTGTGACTATTTTGAAAAGCACAGGCCAGCGTGGGCCGTCCAAACCGGCCTTCCTCCCCTCACCACCAGAGTCACCAACACCATAAACGTTGGTCAGGTTTCTCTGCTCGAAGGCCAAGCCTTTAGCGATAACCCTATTCAAACTGAGCTTTTCTGGTAAAAACTGAAATTACACACAAAGAAAATATCTGACAATATAATTACAACAAAAGTTCTATCGGAAAATTACGCATTCTGTTTACAAGTACAAGCTGTTTGCCACGGAAGAACTTTTAATTAAAATTTTCCTAAATCAAGTTTTAGTAAAAGTCGCAAAACTTTCAAGCATTACCTTTAACGGTTTCTTCTTTAGAGGAGTTTGGTGCGGTTATTTTCAGCATCACCCCGCCCCCTCTACCCGCCCCTAGGCCCTCAAGGTCTGCTATTATTAAAAATAGGGTTAAAGAATCGATAGAAGTTGCTTCAGCGAGAAATACTGACCCAATACTGCCGGCTCTTAACGATTATGCAATTAAGCACAATGTCATGTGGTGAAACGCCGGTAGCAATAGAAAACGAGTAAGAAACGAGGCACAAATTCTTTGCAGTGAGGCTTGTCGAAACTGCGAAACACTCCCTATTTTTAAATACAAGTTTACTGAAAAACACAAAAGGTAATTACGTGCAGTCCAGTCCAACAGAAAACGTCGTGAGCTGTTCAATATGGCGGAAATTGCTTTGTTTTACATTATCCCTGTTCAAATCCACGCTTTGTAACACCCGTTAAAGCCTTCGCACTGTAACTCACAAGAATTTATAGATACTACAAATTATGTCAGTTTTAACCCACTCACTAAATTTGCAACAACGCGCACAAAGTTTGTCCGGTGCATACCAATACCGAAAGGATTTTAGGCTTGTCTAAACTAGTGGACTCGAAAAAAAGTTTTTGCATCGAAAAACATCAAAGAAGATAAACAAAAAATCATTTAAGCATTTTAGTGCATAAGTTTCATTCTAGTACATTACTTGTTCGTTTAGCCGGAAAACTCATAGTTCTTTCGGTCTGGGAATAGAGCAACACAGGAGAACACCTTTTTGGGAATGGCTGTAAATAACCAGCTACAATTTTAACACAGCTTATCGAGGAATCTGCTCATTGTCAGCAGAATACCGGGCTTACTGCTGGATGTTACACAGCCTTGGGAAATGTTTATTTTAGGAGCACCATTTATACGTGCGTCACTCAACTTTGCTGACATGCCTCACTGTTTATAATTAATTGGATAAAACTTGCTGCCGTGCGTCAGTTTTGTAATTGGATTAGGTTGCGGACGTGCGTCACTGACATTTCCAAAAGAATAATTTGCTGACGTACGTCACTCTGTTCCTAATTGGATTAATATGCCGACGTGCGTCACTGTTTCCAACTGGCTTAATTTGCCGACGTACGTCACTGTTTCTAATTGGATAAATTTGCTGACGTACGTCACTGTTTCTAATTGGATTAGTTTGCGGACGTGCGTCACTGACATTTCCAAAAGAATAATTTGCTGACGTGCGTCACTCCGTTCCTAATTAATTGGATTAATATGCTGACGTGCGTCACTGTTTCTAACTGGATTAATTTGCCGACGTTGCGTCCTTGTTTCTAATTGGATTAGTTTGCTGACGTGCGTCACTGACATTTCTAACTAGGTTAATTTGCTGACGCGCCTCACTCTCTTTCTAATTGGATTAATTTGCTGACGTACCTCAGTCTAATTGGATTAATTTGCTGACGCGCCTCACTCTCTAATTGGATTAATTGGCCGACGTACCTCAGTCTTATTGGATTAATTTGCTGTCGTGCCACACCCTCTTTCTAATTGGATTAAATTGCTGACGCGCCCCACTCTCTTTCTAACTGATGAATTTGCCGAGGTGCGTCACTGTTTCTATTTGAATTTATTTGTCGACGTGCATCACTCTCTTTGTAACTGATGAAATCAGACATACGTCACTGTTCCAATTGGATAAATTTGCTGACGTGCATCACTCTGTTTTGGGTACAATTACGAAGTAGTCACCTTGCCAATGTTTTCAACCTTGCTGCAGCGCATCCATCACACAGTGCGTGCTATTAGTTGCCGCCTTCATTACACAAATAAACTAATCCCGTGTCATTGTTGGGACTAAATTTTTTTATAGGATGATATCCAAAACTTGCCCAATAGGAGGAACAGACAAAATGCATTGCCCCTGCGTTAACCTTCGCTTGAACGCAATCATTAACAGGTACAAGCAAGGTTTGTCCTCTCACTTTTATTTTGTTTATTCTTGAACTGTTGACCAGTCACATCCGCAATTTTCTTTACTTTAAGGATAACGCTACTGAAAAAATTTATTCTCAATATGTTCAGTTGACCAACTAATTTATTTTTGTATTTTGTAATAGCTTTCCACTGTCTGACCAGACAAATTCTTGCTCTTATTGCAAGTTCCATCTGGACTAGTTGGAAGTTTTTGAACAAGATTTTTTTTCTTCATTCATAAGGCACTTGTTTATATAGTGACTTTCGTTTGACCTTGAAAAACGCGTCGCAAATTGTTCACCTTTTGTTTCGTCAACCAACGGCTGGAAAGCTACTAACGCAAACTATGTCGTGGATTTCTATCTCTCTATTCGTTTGTCCAGTGAAATAAACACTACGAACTCGAGCATAACAGTAAGAATGGCGGAACTCTTCGTGTTTGCATGCGCTCAGTTCGTCAATCAAATCACAAGTTCTCCACGTTCTGTTTGCACGCCCAATGTCGTTCGAGCTCTGTTCGCGTTTTTTGGGGGTGTTTTTATTTCAAGGTCAAACAAAAATCGCTCTACCGAGATTGTTCTGAGCACGTTGTCTTGGTCAAGGAACCAAGATTACCCCTTATTTTGGGATTAACTTATTAAACTCAAATTAATTTATTTCTATTTTACATCAGTTTGCTGACCACCACTTCCTGGATTAGTCTATACTATAAGTTAGGACCGCAGTTAAACAAAAAAACAAGTTCCTGTGCCTGTGAATCTTCAAGTGACGTGAACGAATGCTCAGTCACACGGCCGTATAAGAAGTGTTGAATCCGAAACCGATCAAAAGTCAATACTCAGATTTGCATACATTTCCAATAATTCTACGACGGACCATACTATTTCAGCGATCACTTCTAACGGCCGAAACGGACGTTCATTACGAATGATCGTATGTCCAGAAAAGGAAACACCTGGATCTTATTATTTCAGCAATCACAGAAAATCACTCTTCATCTTCCATGATATCCCCTGATAATGGACTCAACCATTCGAATTATCACTCGGCAAGAAAGCTCAAATATTACTTCCAAGAAGTTTATCCTGTTATTCCAGCTACTGATTAGTAGGTAACAACGTCTTACTTCGAACGCTTTTTCATAATTCCCTAGTTGACCACATTAAATATTTTCTACAACTCTGAAAATTAGGGCAACATTTAGATGGGAAATCATTTCCAAGAATTTCACGGTAGAGCATATTATTCAACATTTAATGCTCAAAAGGCAAGCGCAACGAAAACTAGCTCGGCCACTTTTCCGAGAATTCCGTGGTGGACCCCACTATTCGAGTTACAAATCAGCACGCAAGCGCAATAATTAAGTTCGAACACATTTCCAAGAATTCCAATGTGTGGTGACTCCCTGAGCTACCTGGAGCATCGCCACTGCCAGCGTCTCTCAGACTACTAAAAGACGAGTTTGCGGAGGATCTCCGTGATGATCGTCCCGAGGCAGGCTCCAAGTAATCATCAGGAGATGGTAAACTCTTGTAGTCCAGCAGGCAGCTCTTGTGGTCCACTTGGTACAGTTGCAGAGCGATTTTGGTCTAGGAAAATACGAACGTTATAGTTAATTCTTCAATCTAGATAAAATGAAGAACTATGTGTGAAACGAAGTGTTCAGTTTGTAAAGTTAATATTGCTATGGAAAACATATGTAATTAAGGACATTTCCATTGGTATTTACTGATCGATTCAATTAAGGCACGTTGCAGAAAACTATACTTGAAAAGCAAAACTAAGTACGTTTTACTTTTGCAGCAGTCCGGCGAGGAAATGCTATCTAGTTTATGTCTACTTGTACTAAGTGGTAGCGGAAATATGCGGAACTGAATGTAAACTCATAGTTCTGTGTGTGTACAAAGCTGAAACGTTGCAGTGCAACAATAAGAGAGACCCTTATGCCTGAATGTAAACTGCCATCTCTTTTACTCTATAAATATGAAGACAACCTAGTATGTACATGCAACTACCTGACATCACACGAGTCCACGTGAATAATGTGAGGGACAAAACCTTTGTACTGTAGTACAAAGAAGATAAATAAAACAAGCCAAAGTAATGCGGCAAACGTATTTTACTTTATGTGCATATTCAATAGTTAGAGATCCAAATTACCAGATCTGCAAACTTAAGAATTTTTCGACGCTTCTAGTGTTCACAAGGCAAAAAAGAAAAGGAAAAAACAGAGAACATACTGTACCTTTTTCCCTGTAACAGGGTTACGACTTATGACACGTAAGTGAAACGGATTTATAATTTTCCACTCCTGTTGATTAAGATATTTGAAAGTTATTGCTATGTGCATACTGTACCCTCGTTGACTTTCAAAAGTCAATGCCAGAGAAGTTGCTAAAACCTAGCCTTTCTGGAATGCATTTCGCGATAATTGGCACGATAGCTTAAATTTTTTCAAGGAATTTTTCCCCAAAGATTTTTCAAACTTGCTGATGTTGGGATTGAATATTTTACTAAGTTGAGATTGATACCTCCATCATACATCCCCAGCTCCCCCACACACCAAGTATGAAGTTACCAATACACCTTTTCTCACTCTTCTGCCATCTTGGATTGAAAGCAAAGAAAGATGTGCACGTATGACAAGATCGCACGCTCTGTTGATGCAAAACAGTAAGACAACAGATGCTTGCAAATCTTCCAAACAGTCGGGGAAGTCAGGATGGCCGAGTGGTTTGCGCTCGTGCCTCCCACCTCTGTGGACTCGGGATCGAACTTCGGGCTTCGAGGGTTTTTTCCGGGTACTCCGGTTTTCCTCCCTCTCTGACAAAATCGAGCGCCAATATCTTTGCCCGTCGAGCGATTTAACATGAGAAAAATGGCAACCACTCCCAGCGCAACGACGTTAAACAAAATTTGTTTGTTGTATGTTTGTTTGAACTGACCAGTTTCAATTTTACCGAAATGAGCATGCATGAAATGATGTGTGAGTTTAGAGTATGGGGCAAGTAAATTACAAAACTGACACAAAGCAAAACAAACTCACATAACCCAGTGACAGCATTGCTCTATAAACCTCTGACATGATGTCATTTGGTTTGCTTTGAGATCGTATACCTGCAACAGATTCGAAATTTTAGAGCTCTAAACCATCTTTAAAAGCATCAATGGAAAATCTGTGCATTTTATTTGAATTCAATGCTTTATGTTTACGTTAACTAACGTTAGTCAACACATTTAATACGTCTATAAAGTAATATATGTATACGCAAAGCAAAAAATGATAATAAAGTTTCTAAAGTAATGATCCCCTCCCAAAGCAATTTTGTCAGAGGTCACAAGATGGATTTCCCCACTATGGATCACCCCAAAAATACTATCCACCCCAAAAGACTAGCTAATAGAATCTAAAAGAACCTGTATATTGTAATTACATAGTCATAACTATAAAAAGAAAAACTATCATTGATGTTGTGAAAGCTAGTTAAGATTTATAGTAAAATAATCAATGTTTTATGAAGATTAGCGTTGAACATTTTGATCTCTACTATCAACTGGCGTTTGTTTTTTTATGTCATTAATACCAATATCTCACAACTATTTAATATTCTGTACTGGAGAGCGCAATACAGACAAGAGCTTTATGTAAGTTGCTGTCTTTCAATACAAACCAAAACAGGCATTTTGAGTTTGGGAACTTTATTGAGATACCTACCTAAATGCCATTTTGGTCTTTTTCCTAGTGCTAGTTTGTGATAAGGGTGCTTCTTGGTGGGCGTGGTTGGGAGTGAGCCAACTAAAGAGCCTGCAAATGGATAGAAATTAGAACTGTTTCAACCTTTGCACTATGTACAAAATACTTTCCTCTGGTCTAATAAGTCCACTAACCCCTTCAGCGCCTGTCAGTTTATCAGTACTGTACAGTATGTAAATTCTCCATACATTATCCGTGGACACAAGATAAGTTGTTTGGTAATGAGAATGAAGCAATTGATCCTGCACAGCAATTAATCTGAGATAAAAAAAACCAAATTCTCCCAACCTGTTTACTGTACAAGGAATCTATAGAGACAATTTAGGAGAAATCAGCAATACATGCACATCACAAGGTTCATTCCAACAAGGTGCATTTAGAACTGAGAGGGTTAATGGATCTGCGATTAGGAGCCAACAAAGACCTGTTGTGTTGTTGTACACGTACTGACTAAGTTCAGAATGGCACTGTGGTCCACTTAAACCTCTGTCTTTGCTTCTATAATGTAGCTTACACTAGGGTAAAATATGAAGCAGAAACTGAGATGGGAGAAGAAAAGTAACCTTCTATTCCTTCTACATGTATCTCTGTTTCTGTTGAACTTCCATTTGTGCTTCTGTTTCCGTTTTTTTGACTTAAGCCCTGGCCAAACATACTTGCAGATGCAAGTCGAAGCAAGTCAGTGCAAGTTTTAAACTTGTGTTCAACTTGGGTTTAATTAGGCCACCAACTTTCATGGACTTACACTGACTTGCATTCACTTGCATCGACTCTGAACGTGCTCAAACTTGAATGCAAGTCAGTGCAAGTTCTTCATCAGTGGCCAAACAAAGTGCAAGTCAAGTGCAAGTTTGAAGGTTAAAATTAGAACTGACTTGCAGAGACTTGCATCTATGTTTGGCCAGGGCTTTACACTTGATTATCTGCTTCTTCTTCTGATGACAGTGTACATGTAAGAAAAACTAGCATTAATGTATAGCAATAAGTCATTTTTAGGGAACCAGTGGATGAACTATGTACATGACTGTATATTTTTGTACACAAAATAAAACACAGAATTTAAATTTAAGTTTAAGTTACCTGTTCTTAGTTTGTCTGGAGAACTCGGACTTTGAGTCGATAGAGCCTACAGAC